>BQNB010009516.1:0-25650 GCA_026074375.1 Tanacetum coccineum | reverse complement strand
CTTTTGTAATATTTTTTTTCCTCCTACTTTGTGCATACAAATTTAAAAAAAAAACAAAAACAAAATAATTTAAAAAAAAAACTAAAATCGGGTTGACCTAAAATAAAAGTCTGTTACTGTAGCAAGTGACCCACTGTCAAAATGACAGTGGATTTGACACTCAATGTGTATATTAGTAATGAGACAGGCTTGTTCAATTTGATGATATGAATATGTGCGGTAGTCATAAAGTGGACCCCTAACTACATATGTTTGTCAAAACAAGGCTGACCGAGTCGCGTCGACTCCACGCATTAAATGCATCCGGGTCGGGTTGACCCGTTGCATTTAATGCACCCCAAATGCAAAAGCAATATTGTATTGTTATATAACAAGTTAGGGTCATCCGCGCTCTGCTGCGGGATGTTTCGCGGCCGGTGTTTTCGGTTGGACGTGTTAGAAGGTATATTTTTGTAAAAAAAAAAAATTAACGGTTGTTAAGCAACGACCGATTTAAGGCAAGGTTTTGGTGCATTTTTAAAAAAAAAATTAACGGTCGACCGCTAGTGGGGAAAGGGGTATTTTACAAAAAAAATTAAAATGAGGGTAGTTTTCGTAATTTAACACATAGTGCGAGGGGGTATTTCGTACACTAAATGCAAAAGGCCATTTAATGCATGCGAGAGGGTATTCCGAGGAAAAAAAAAGAAAATTTTATTTTAGAATTTTTTTGCAAAAAAAAAGGGAAAAAAACTGGCGACCGCGCGCCGTTGCGGGACGATTAGCGGAGCGCGAGGTTTGAGGAAACTTAAAGTTTTAGCGAGGTTTGAGGAAGCTTAAAGTTTTATTCATAAAAAAACAGACCGATGACAAAGAGTGCGAGAGGGTATTCTGAGAAAAAAAAAGGAAAGTTTAATTTTAAAAACTTTTTGAGGAAAAAAAAGGAAAAAAACTGGAAAAAAAAAACTAACTGTTAACAAAAAAATATTCATAAAAAAAACAGACCGATGGCTCCGACAGTGCGAGAGGGTATTTCGAGAAAAAAAAAGGAAAATTTTATTTTAAAAATTTTTTTAGAAAAAAAAACGGGACGATTAGCGGAGCGCGAGGTTTGAGGAAACTTAAAGGTTTATTCATAAAAAAACAGACCGATGACTCAAACAGCGCGAGAGGGTATTCCGAGAGAAAAAAAAGTAAAGTTTTATTTTAAAAAGTTTTTGAGAAAAAAAAAGGTTAAAAAAAAGTCAATGTAAATAAAGAAAAAAAAAACCCCTCATTAAATGTCGTGTCAAAAAAGGGCGGGTCGCATTAAAAGTTTTGGGTCGAGGCTTCTGCCTTTTGTATAATATATATAATTTGTATTATTATATGAGAAATGATATTTTCTTACAAATCTTCCTACTCACAAGATACTGACAAGTGACAGAATTGACGGCTTTAATGAAGAAAGATAATGAGTGAAAAACACATGTTATATATTTGTGTGGGCATGAGGATAAGTAGGAATATGAAGTAGGGGTGTGCACGGTTCGGTTTGGGTCGATTTTTGGTTAAAACCGAAACCAAACCGAAATATTCGGTTTTTATAAAACCAAAAACCGAAACCGCTTGGTTTTTGGCGGTTCGGTTTTTTCTGTTTTTCGGCTTTTTCGGTTCGGTTTTTCGGCTTTTTCAGTTTGGTTTTTCGGTTTTTTCGGTTTAATAAACTTGTTTTACGTAGAAAATTGATTATTTTTTTATATATTTTTGTGAATATATGCCTAATAATGTTTACCCAAACTTCTACAATTATACACATATAAACAAGACACACACATGCAAGTGAAAATACACATAGTATGATCATTGTCATATATGTAACGATATATTATCAAGTAAACACACGTACATGACAAACACATATATAAACATTAAAATATATAACCTTTTTATAAAATATAGTAATAATCTGCCCGACTAGATTTGATGAACTATTTTTTCTTTCACTTGATGATATCGGCTTTATAATATATGCACATTCTGGTGACCTGTCACTAGGGATGGCAACGGGTCGGATTCGGGGCGGGTTTTAGTGTACCCGTACCCGCACCCGTTTATAATATCCACATCCGTACCCGCCCCATTACCCGTTGGGTACCCGGTTAATATTATCCATCGGTTTTTCGGGTTTCCCCACGGGTATCGGGTATTCCCAATTGAATATTTTTATAGAAAAATGATGGGTATCAAGATTAAGTCACACTAAAATTCATCGAAAAATAAAGCAAAACACCCTTATATATTCAATTTTTTTAAAAGTTAAAGAAAACAAATACCGTATTAGACGATTTAGCGCTTTCGAATAATTTTATATAACATTCAAATGTGTTAAATAATAGAAATAGTTATATAAAACAAATACAATGGAAGAAATTATATGTAATAATATATATACTTTAATTATTTATAATAACAATAAAGCGGGTACGAATTCGGGTAAACGGATACGGGTACGGGTAATCGGGGCGGGTATTATCAAAACCCGTCACCGAACCCGTACCCGGCTAAATTCTTTTATCAATACCCGTACCCGCATCCGAACCCGCCAACCCGCCCCCGAACCCGACCCAACCGGTTTGGGGTTGTTTTCCCCATCGGTTTCGGGTGCTTTTGCCATCCTTAACGGGGAGCGTAAGAAATGCAAATAAAAAAGCTAATCCCTTCATCCCACCAACAGTTACATAACCAGCAACCTAAACCCACATTTTCACATCAACATGATTTCCTCTTGGAAGGTGACCATAGAAAGATCTCCACAACCCAACCTGAAGAGATCGCCATATCATCCTGTTCACATTGGCATAAATCCTACTGACGAGTTGCTGCAATAATCACCGTTAGAGACACACACGTATGAAAATTTAAACACGGTAGAATGTGAAAAAACTAATTTACCCGTGAAAGCAGACTTGAATTTTGCTGTGCCACTTCTTGGGCATCAATACGGAAGGAACCAAAGTGACATTATACGCACTTGCATAATGCTAAAGCTTCAATCGAGATACACCGGATACAGGAACACGACCACATAATTCGAAAACTCCATTCATGAAAACCGGAGTAACATGTACTCTTGGATTCCCAACATCAATACCTGTATCATCATATCCTGAAAATAAGTTAGCATCTCAAATACATTTTAAAACAAAGGGCTAAGCTGCTCAGGCCACACCTCACTACCTAAACTAAGAAGTGTTTCACTAGATTTTACGAGTATCAGCTTTCAAAAGAGTGTGTGCCTAAATGCGACAAATGTGGAGTAGCGATTATTTTGACACTAAGACATGCAAAACCTAAGAAATAATCCAAATGCTCCTTGATTTAATTTTGTTCAACCAAGATTGTCGAAAAACATATATTAGATTATATACTTTTCACAACAAGTAAGGCAATCATTATGCATATGTGAAAAATGTTTTTAGTATATCTTAACAATATATGAAACTTGATTTTTATGTGCTCCTAGTTGTGAGAAGAACTTTTTAGAAAATAATAGATTGGGATTATTGTATATATGTTTAATGAGATATGCATTGAGATAGAAAAATTAGTAGAAGTTTGTTTATAAACTTTTCCCAATCTTGTTTTTTTTGTGAAATAGAAGCCTAGACTCAGAAAAGAATAAAAAAAATTATCAGTGGGTGGTCCCCTTAAAGTCTGGGCGGTCCCCTTAAAATTAAGGGGGCCGCCCTTTATGAATTAAGAGGGCCGCCATCTGTTTGAAGAAAAATTTTCAGGATTTTTATCAAACAATGATTTCTATATTATGCCGAAAACTTAATCGATTTGTTCCATCATTCCTAGGCCTAGACGTAAGTAGTTGAATGGCTCACGTTTAAGTGGTTTAGTTAGGATATCGGCTATGTTGTCTTTCGATGTGACCTTTTCTATGGAGATATTTCCTTTTTAAACATTATTGCGAAGGAAGTGATGACGAATCTCAATGTGTTTTGTTCGTGAGTATTAAACGGGATTCTTACTTAATTCTATAACCTCTTTGTTATCACATATTATTGGAATGTCGTCTAACCTAACGCCATAGTCTATGAGAGCTTGCTTCATCCATAGAGCTTGTTGACATGCCTTTTCGGCGCTTACGTATTCCGCTTCGGTTGTGGAGATGGCAAGAGCAGTGTGCTTCATTGAAACCACAATGTTAGTACAACATCCCATAACTTGCAAACCCCACTATTGCTCTTGTCGATCCATGTAATCTCCCGCATGATCCGGAATTCCGCATACACTAATGTTTCTATTCCGATCCCTTAAGATACCATAATCCTAAAACGAGGCCTTAAATGTATAAAAGATACGTTTAACCGCTACTAGGTAAGAGTTTTATGGGATCCTCTTGAAAGCGGGCACAAGGGCAACACTAAACATTGATAATCGGTTTCTAATTGTCGTTAAATATAAATAAACTACTTATCATGCCTGCTATATTTGTATTATCTGCGGACTCACCTCTTCGTCTCTCGTGAGTTTTGGTTTCCCGTAGACATAGGGGTCTTGTTATGGCTTAGTGTCTTCTATTCCAAATTCCCTTAAGCAATTCTTAAATATTTTGATTTTATTATAAGAATATTCCATCATCTAATTGTTTTATTTGTAATCCTAAGAAGAAATTTAGTTCCCCTATCATACTCATTTCAAACTCATCATGCATGATCTTGGCAAAGTCATCACACATTTCTTGACAAGTTGATCCGAATATAATGTCATCAACATAATATTTGGTGACATATAAGATTGGAGTCCTTTCTTTTTTAGGGAAGAGTTTTGTTTACTACCATTCCCATGGAGTAATTTATGTTTAATACGAAAGGCTTTCAATCGATCATAACAAGCTTTTTGGCTTGACTTAGACCATAAGAGCTTTCTTAAGTTTGTAGACCATAATTTGGTTTACGAAGACAAATGAATCCCAATGTTGTTGCCACGTAAACCCCCTCAATTTATACAAACCAATTAAGAATGCACTCTTCACATCCTTTGGTATAACTTAAAGTCATAATGCCTAAGCATAAGCTACAAGTATGCTTATGGACTTTAGTCTACTACGGTCATCTGTTTCATTGTAATCAATTCCTTCTAGTTGATTATAACCTAGGGTGACTAACCTATCTTGTATTCTAGTTACGACTCCATTTTCATCGTTTTATTTCTATATACCATTTTTTCCTATAATAGGGACATACATGGATTTGGAGACTAGTTCCCCAAACATCATTTGTTTTTGAAATGGTTCAGTTTCCCTTGCCTTTCATCACCTAATTTTTATCTTCTAATGCCCCCCTGCATTTATATTTTTAGTTTCTATTGGTCAAATAAAGCAAAAATCAATTGCTTTATGTGTCTTGAGTTTGCGACCTAAGAGTTCTTTGATTTAGATTACCAAATAACATTTTCTAGGGGATGATTTATTATATTCTTAAATATTTACAATATGATTTATTACCTAATGAAAATAACTATCAAGAATTTTGCCTATTGGTTTTATGTTTTTACTAAGCCTTCAATAGCTTCTTCATCGACTAGCTCAACAACTTCTAAGGTGAATTTTAGACGGGAAGAGAGTTTTTCATCAGAATGTTACATTCAAAAGACTCTCAACTTTTATTGTTTGTTTGTTAAGTATTATGTAGAGCTTTTAATACTTTGGCAAAATCCTAGGAAAACACCTTCGTATGACTTCGGGTCGAAACTTGGTGAGGTAATCCTTTGTATTGAAGAACAAAGCTTATACTTCCGAAATGACTTTAAAATATTTAAGGTTGTGTTTCACCTCTTAACAACTCGTATGGAGTTTTTATTTAAAATCCGTCGAATGAAACGCATTAACTATATAGGTTGATGTATCGACCGCATTACACCAAAATTTTTGAGGAATAGAGATAGTTCGTGTTAACTTGGTTCTACCATTTCCATATAGAGATAATTTTCCTTTCTACTACCCCAATTGATTGTGGATTCCGAGGAGCTGAAAAGATATATGAGAATAACCTATTTAAATCGAAAATAGTTTATCTGAATGTACTTCATATCAAATTCCCGATTATATACCGGTTCAAATTGATACAATAGAACATCCTAATTTTTTTGGGATCCATTTTTGCAAAATACTACGAATTTTTCGAAGGCCTCGGTTTTTTATTGCTAGAAAATCTAGGTCCATGTGGAATCGAGAATCAGTCATCTACAGATTACAAAGGTATAATGGTATTATCCTCCATAGCTACGTATGCATAAGGCCAAAGCAAATCCTGTGAAGTAGTTCTAAGCATCTAGTTGTTGAAACTATATTTTTACCTTGAGACATTGTATGAAGCTGTTTCTAATTTTGGCAAGCATCACAAAAATGCGGTCGTATTTTAGTATAGGGAAGGTTTATCTAACTAATTCTTTAGATGCTAATTATTGAATTAATTGCACATTAGTGTGACCCTAAACTCCTATAGCTATAGTGAGGAGTATTTCGTCCCAATAATGCAAGGCATAATAGTCATCCGTTAATTTCCTAGTTTCATTACATAATACATCTAGCCTAATTCCTTTTCCTATAACTTTTTTGTCTTTGATTATTTTGCTATCGTGTTCGGTAAATATTACTTTGCATTTGTTATCACATATTTGACCTACACTAAGCAAGTTATATGTTAAGTTATCTACGTGCTCAACATTTTTAATTATTAGGAAGTCTTGAGAGATCGTACCTTTGCCTATGATTTTACCGAGCAAGTTGCTCCCAAAGATTACGTTTCCTCCGTTGTATGCTTTGTATGAAGAGAACAACTTTCGATTACCGGTCATGTGTTTTGAGCATCCACTATCTTTAATCCACTCATCGGGTTCCAAGTTTACTCCTAAGCATATTTCATCAGGCGCTTGAGCTACAAGGCAAGTTTCATCTTTAGTCTTTCCTACTTCATCTTCTCCATTGTCGCTCCATGCTCCTCCAATAAATGCTCTTTGATCGTTGTTCTTTGGCGGCTTTGAACATTCTCCAATGAGGTGATTTGGATCACCACATCTAAAACATTTTCTTTCACTTTTACCATAACCATCATTTCTACTTCTTTGGAATGTTTTTCTATCGCCTCGTGGTTGTCTTACAAATCTTCCTCGTCTCTTGAAGAATTTCTTGAATTCTTTTACGGCCATAGCATACTCTTCGTCTTCACTATCGGAGCTTGAGCTATCTTCATCACTTACTTCCTTTTTCACCTTTAATGCAAGAGATCTACTTTGTTCTTTCTTGCCTTTGACCGTTTCGAAGTCTTTCTTTATTACCTCTTCATAGACTTTTAAGTTTCCAATAAGTTTGTCAAGAGGTAAGGTTGTTAGATTCTTTGATTCTTCAATCGCCGTGACTTTCACACGCCATTTTGGATGTAATGCCCTAAGAAATTTCCTAACACAATTCTTGCTAGAAAAACCTTCATGAAGTGCTTTTAGACTAGTAATAATAGTGTTAAATTTAGCAAAGGCATTATCTATTGATTCCTCTTCCGGAATCGTAAATTGTTCATATTGTTGAATAAGAAGATCTATTTTGTTAGCTTTGACTTGATTATTACCTTGATGTGTAATTAGCAAAGTATCCCAAATTTCTTTTGCGGTTTGACACATAAAAATTCTTTCATATTCTTTACGTGATAAAGCATTATAAATTACCATTTTAGCTTCATTATTTTTTGCAAGTTTCTTTTTAAGATTATCATTTTGTTTATGAAAAGGTACAACTTCATCCTTTTTAGTTTCGGGATTATTTTGAATAGAGGAAAATCATCATCAGTAATAACATGCCAAAGATCTAGATCTTTTGACTTTACATAAGTTTCAAATCTATTTTTCCAATAAATAAATCCATCACTTTCAAATAGTGGTGGTCTTTGCATAGATTGCCCTTCTAAATATTTTTCCGATTCCATAGATCAATTGAAGTTTTAAAATACAATTTATTTTAAAAATCTTGTTTAGCGTGACTCTTGATACCAATTGTGGAAAACTAGAAGGGGTTTGAATAGTTTACCACTTTTTAATTGGGAAATGATTTGCACACTCCATAATTTGATTTGCACACTCAAAATGTTTGTCTCTTGACATTCGTACCCCTATATTATTTAATGGAGTGTGCAATTTAATACATAAATGATAAGGGCATAAAAGTCATGAAACTATAAAGTGAGTGTGCAAATCAAATGATGGAGTGTGCAAATCACCTCCCTTTTTAATTAAAGGTTTTGAAGTGTTTGTAAAAAATTCTAGATTTGAATTTATGTAAACTCAACACTTGCACAATATGAACGATATATTTATCTAAACAATTGATATGATAGTATGAGGAGATAATTTAAGACAAGAGATAAGAGTAAGAACAATCAAACCACAAAAGCGGAATGATTTATAGTGGTTCGGTAACGAAGCGCCTCTTCGCCCTACTCCACTCCCCGAGCACCTAACTCGAGAGTTTTCTCCACTATGTCAACAAGCTCCCTTATGGCAGAAAAAACCGTACACAACGTTGCTTACACCGATTTAAGACACAGAGCTAAATGTCTAGTTTTAATCTTAGCTAGAACCAATCTATCACAACACAACTTCACGACTTCACGACTTCACAACTTCAAAACTTCTTCACAACTTCAAGACTTCCTTACAACTTCATGACTTCACTTCACCACACTACTTATGCCATAACTAACTAACACTACTTGGTAAGATCACCACGATCTATCTATACTCACAAAGATCGCCAAGATCTAGCTACTACACTTAAATACAAGATATACATAAGATTTACAAGTTATGATATAGATGCAATAAGATTGTAACAACACACAAAGGTGTAATACTTCTTCACTTGAGGATGGAAGTATTCTTCTCTTGCACTTGATGTAATTGAGCTGGATCACTTGAAACAAAGCTATTATATTAATGATCAAAGGATTTTGTATAAAGATGTGTGGTGCTGTTTTAGAACAAAATAATGAAGAGCAAAAGGTAGAAAAAATTGTGGGGGAAAAGAGTCCAGTATTTATAGGACAAACTGGGGGAGCGTCTACCTAGGGCCGGTCCCCTTAAATAGGTGGGCGGTCCCCATAATTTTAAGGGGGCCGCCGGGGTATATTAAGGGGGTCGCCCTAGACTGGGTGCTATCCCCCAGTTTAACTTTATGTGAAGCGGGGAATTTCTGAAATTTTTCTAGCTGTTTAGGTCGAAAGATTTGAATTCACAATGTTTATTTTGAATAAAACATTTCTTTTAATTGTGGGGGGGAAAATTGTTTTGTAATGTTTTACAACATTTGGTAAAGTGGTGAGTTGAAAAAAAATTATCTTTTGATCCAAAAATGCTTAACATTTAATAACATACCTTTTATGTGATGTATTTATGTTAAATGAGAATTACTACAGAATTACTTGTTTACGTTTAATTTTACGTTGAACGTTTTTATATTTTGTGATTATCAAAACGTAAAGATGTGAAAAAATATTAGTAACGTTTTTAGGCATTATATTTTTATCAATAGAATATCAGCTTGTTCCTGAGTATACTTAAGCTATTCTATGTGAACTTCCCTATTTTACTATAACCTAGGAGCCAAAGGTTCTAAGTCTAGCTTGAACATTCCTGGAACAATAGTGTAGGCAGATGGTGTTTGTGCAGCAATATCAACAATTTCTTTTCCTTTTAATTTTCATAAATCGTCTTTCAATGATGTTATCACAAAAACCTTATCTTGAATTTGAGCTTTTAAATCCTCATTTTTAGTAGATTTTAAGTTCAGTTTATCAATGAAAGAGTCACTCTGTTCTTTAGTACGAGCACGTGTCTTTTTGATTGAATCAAACTGCTCTTTAAGAACTTGTTTCACATGATTAATTTTATTACAAAGACGCTTATTTTCCGAAATCAGTTTTGCCACACTATTCTCCAGTTCCACATTTTTGGTCTTAATTTCACCATAATCATAATTGACATTCTCTTTCTTAGAATTTTCTCTCATTGATTTTATAATATCCTTCAACTTACAAATGGTGTTGTCTTTCTCTTGAAGCTGAGCTTTCAAATCATTATTTTTTTAAAATTCTGGAATTTCGAGAGCATTTTGATTATCACAAGAATCATGTTTTTGAAAAATTTATTGATTAAGTTGTATTGACAATTCAAGAGAAATACAATGTTTTTCAAGTTGTGAATAACTTTTCAAAAGATCATTATGTGCATTTTGTGGTTTTAAAAGCCCGGCCTCAAGATTGAAACACTTATCACAAGATTCATTTCTCTTTCTCTTGCATATTCACAGATTCACCAATCAAAGACATAGAATTCATCACATATTAAAAGAAACACTCTTAGACAATATTTCTTGTAGAGATTTCGATCATTTTCCAAAAGTAATTCTTTCTTAGCAATTTCCAAACATTTTTTGTCGACTGAAGAATACTAGCAATCTATAACACCAAATAACAATGAAGAAATTATAGAGAGAAAAAGTGGATGGGAGGATGGTTCTAGTGAGAGAAAGTAACAAAGCAAGAAATATTAGATTATTTTTTTGTCATTTTCAAAAAGCTCAGCATCAAGATTGAAACACTTATCACAAGGTTCATTTCTCTTTTTATCCATATTCATAGATTCACCAATCAAAGACATAAAATTCATCACAGTTAAAAGAACATATTGAGACATGATTTGTTGTAAGAGTCGATCATTTTCCAAAAGTAATTTCTTTTTAGCAATTTCCAAACATTGTTTGTCAACTAAAGACTGTTGAATAGCAGCGTCCATTTGGTTAAAAACTGTCTGAACTTCCATTATCTCACTTATAAGATCTTTATCAAACACATTGAAGATGTCTTTTAAAGATTTTAGAAATGGAATAATTTCAATGTTAAAAACAACTTTTGTAAAGTTAAAACCCCCTACCCTTCTGTACGAGCATCAGTGTAGTTCGTTTATCTCACCACATTGTCAAACCTGGCAAGGTGAAATTTAAGCTTTTTAAGGCTTTCATTCACCAAGCTAACCTTGGGAAGTTAATTAGGAGCTTCTATTTTAACAGGGGGTGCGTCAGAAGGTTTACTGGTAAGATTGGACATACGCAACCAAAAAAGCTTTGTTCACCGACAATCTGTTGTGAGTAAAACGCTTCCCAAAATTCATCAGTAGATCTATTTAATTTTTCATAATCAATAGGTTTATGAGAAATGTTTTATTTAATGGCCTATGGATCCTTTTCTTTTTCAAACATTTTTTATCGACTCTCTTCTTCCAAAATTAATGTTTCCTCATCATCAATCATAGGAATAGCAACATGTTTATCAGAAATAACAATACCATCATACAAGGTTGGTTTAATCCGCTGACCTTTCTTAAGATGAAACGGATTTTGATAACCTAGAGCTCGTTTGTGTATATTATCATAAAAAGCTTGAGGTTTTGTTAACATGTGCACTGTTTGAGCAGATTGACCCACTTTAAAAAAGAATATATCAGTTCCTTTATCTTCTTTTCCAAATAAATTTGGTTTTCCATATATTTATCTTCCTTTTCTTTGGATTCACTTTTGAAAACATTGAATGTCTGCAATAAACATTCCTTGCTTGATTTGAATAGAAAGAATAGCTCAAGTGAGCAACTTGTTTCTTTTAATGCAAGCTCTCTTTAATCAACATCCATTGATGAGATCAATCACTTTTTCACGACTACAGTAAATCAATATTAAGACGTTGTTCAAAAATTTTGACTCGTTCTTTATATCTCTCTAGTTCAGTGGTTACTGATTCATTATTATGTTCCTATTAGCCTTTTCCTAATTATTTACATGATTAATCATTTGTTCGGACATTTGTTTAATCACAGACAAAATCATTGAATCTTGTTGTGTTTGCAAATTAGTATCTTGAACAGTTGCGTGTTGTGTTTCTTGCAAATATTGAGAATATGAAATGATATTGCTATCACTAGATATCTCGTTATTTGTAAAATCAATAACTGGTGATTGTTCAAAATCCTTCAATGCATGCACACTTTGATTATCCATATCATTTAGATAGGTTTTAGAATTTGGTACCGTTGAGATAACGTCAGAACCATAGTTGGAAATGTTGGCCATAAGAATCGCTTGTGCACTCGAGAGATCATCACAATCAGAATCATAAGTATCAAGATCCTCAGTCTGAAAAGCAGCGTGTGAGGAATGACCGTCTGAGCTGATTTGCTGGAAAATCCTGGATCTTCAAGAAATGCGAGTTTGCTCCTCGTCCAAAATTGTCCATCTTCCTGAGCTTCTGTTAACATTGCTTTCTCCTTATAGCCATGATGCATTGATCCTGGTCGCTTAGGCAGAGTGAATTGCCTGCATATGTTCCTTCACCTTGGCAGTTGTGCATTTAACACTCTAGCATGTTCTACTTGTAGTATTTCCCCATTGAACTAGTAGCATGGCTCCTTATAGGTAGAACCAGAAATAATTTTGGCCATTGTCGTTACCCTGAACAGGTTGGGCACTGTAACCCTGGCCATCGTTTGAATAGTGGCATGGTTTCTGGATAGAGAAAGTTCTGAGTTGATTATTGGTAGTAAGGGAACCTTGAAGAAGCTACAGCCGTTGAGAAAAGACATTGTTTTATTGAGACAGAGCAATCGGATCATCTCCAGAGAAAACACAGATCACATGCAAAACCCGAGTCTACAAATGGTGACTCAGTCATAAGTTGTGTAGGCGCTTAGGTGATTGATAAGCAACTTTGTGAATACATGTGGCACAAAGAGGTTTGATGATTCTTTTGAGACTGAATGTTATGTGATGTGTGATGGATAAATGATTGAATTTAGGTTGTAATGAGATAAGTAATGAGTAATGTTGATTGTGTTAATGGAACCATTATTGTAGAGGTTGAAAAATTGTGATGAAGTTGAGGATTGTGTAAGATGATTGATAAGAGTTGAAGTGAGGTGGTGTCAACTGCTGATTGCTAGAATGCCAGTGGAGTCATTTTTTTGACTGAGTTCACAAGCCAATAATACGGACTTCATTAAGCATGGACTTCGTGTTTTTCTAAGATATGCTGAAGCTGATCAAATAGTTTGGAGGTGTGGCAATCTACTCTTTAACAAGCTTTACATCAGTCACAAAACTTTACTCCATCAGGTGAAGAGTGTTAAGACTTGTAAAGTAACTTGAATTGCTCCATTTTCATCTTGTAGATTATATCAGATCATTGATCAGACTGAGTACATCTCAAGTAATACGTTAGAGGTATTCCCCCTTGATGTAGAAACTTATCGAATAAGCATCCATACACTTACACTCTCTTTCCTGCTTTGTCAAAGAAAGTCCACCTTCATCGTAATTGAACTCTCTCCCCTAAATCTTTAGCAACTCTGTGATATTCACAAGTGAATAGATATCATCAAGAAACCTTGAAGAAAGAATTGGTAGTCTTACATATCCCAATCAGCTTAAATTTTCTCCACAGCAGCAGATAATTCAACATATTCTTTTTTGCAGATCACAAAAAAAGCACACTGTTCTCTTAACCGAAGGCCAAAGTGAAGGACCATTTTCAACTGATTTCTAGTATCATTTCTTCTGCACTCTATTTTGTATGTAATAATCATGTCTATTTCCAAGAATCATACATGTCTTTGTCCTACATAGTGGACGATTGTCAGCTACCGAGAGTATGCATGTAACACACAAGAGTATTCTTTTTCCAAGTGAAATTATATGAATCTATTTCAATGTGATAAGATTAAATGATCGACAGTGATTGGAGGTTGTTTGTTAAATGAGTTTTGATTAATGAAGTTGATCTTCGGAATAACACGAGATTTTACAATTCTTGATAAACCGGAAATCATGCTTTCACGGAATTTACAAACAAAGATAAACCGTAATGAATCACTTAACAAAATGTGTATATTCTCCTTAGTCAAGCGTATAATCTCCCAAGCAAAACGTATAAATCCACCAACAGTTAAACTTATGTATAAATCGCCTGAGTTAAACGAACGTATAAATCGCCAAGTTTAAACGAACTATAAATCGCCTGAGTTAACGAACGTATATATCGCCTGAGTTAGAACTAACGTAATAAACGCCTGAGTATTACGAACGAAAAAATTCGCCTGACTAAACGTATAAACCGCCTGACGAAGATTTATAGGATCGCGCTGAAAGATTAGAATACGTATAAATCGCCGTAGGATTTATAAATCGCCTGAAACACTAGAACATGCAAAAACAAAAATCTTAAAAAGGCTCACTTTTGACGTTTTTTTACCTTATTTTTCTGTACAACTTAAACTATCTAGACTATTAGAACCTTAAAAAACACAAAACTTTAACGTGTTTATGACAAAAATCAAAAATTTGAAATCAAGATTCTTTGGTAACAAAACCCTCTTTTTATAGACCAAAAGACAAAAAAAGATGATGTTTTTGATGGTTTTTAAAGATTTTCTTGTACTTTCCTAGTCTATATTAAAATAACTAAAAAAGAAAGTTTAAGATCTT
The DNA here is from genome assembly GCA_026074375.1 of Tanacetum coccineum. NCBI lineage: Eukaryota > Viridiplantae > Streptophyta > Magnoliopsida > Asterales > Asteraceae > Tanacetum > Tanacetum coccineum. The sequence continues at coordinate 11,105 of BQNB010009516.1, read as the reverse complement.
TAATGTTTTTAAACCCTCCTCAAAAAGTGAATAACTTTTTTGGAAATGGATTCGAACCAAAATACTAGTAACAAGTAGATAAAACGCACACAAAACCAACACAAACACCAATTGTCTTATACTCAATTGAAGAATATCTTAACACAAGTATGGATATGATTCATTAGAAGTTTTCGAGAGAACGATTGGTTGGATGAACACTTAAGAGAAAAAGAAAAATGATAAAATTAGCCTTAGTGAAAATGTGACAATGAACAACTAACACCCTCATACCAAGCTATGGAGAGGGTTCATAAATGACTTACTATGGTCGCTATGTAACATTAGTGGCTTTAATACCATTGGGGCCTTTGCCCGATGTAGCTTTCTAACTTAACACTTACAACCTACCTACGAGCTACGACTAACTATATTGGTAGTGACCAGACCCTTTTTCATATTTTTTAACGACATTTGTATTGACGTTTATCTTTAATTTATGTATGTTAACTACTATGTTACTCTCTTTAATTTGAACCTTTTTTAATGGATGTGAAATCGTGTATCGGTTAAGTTTTAAAATAGTTATTTTAATTAAAATATGCATTAAATTGTAAAGTATGTTAAAAAAACATATATATGAACAACGTTTGCTCATACGACAGATTCAAGATAAGCCACTTTTATTTTAGTACCGAGTATTCCGCCAGCCGCATTCACGTGAACCGACTATCATATATGTATGCATGTCATATCAAGATACTTACGTGTTAATGAATTAGATTTGTGACAAACGAGTCGGTAAGTGACCGCGCGTTAACAAGATGAAGATATACGGCCATGGATATGGAATCAAATTAATGAAGATGAGCCGCTGAGGTAATAAAGTGATATTATAAATACATACATTCACGGACAAAAACGAAGTCGTTTTGACTTCGGGCCACCTGCTACAGTAACGGGCTCTCATTTTGAGCCAGCCCGATTTTAGTTTTTTTTTTTAATTATTTTGTTTTTGTTTTTTTTTTAAATTTGTATGCACAAAGTAGGAGGGAAAAAAAATATTACAAAAGTTTTGATTTATTCAAATAAAAAAAATACTCGCGGAAACATCTTCGATACCTAATAACTTTAAAATAATCGATATGGTCACAAACGTACAACCCATTATATTAAAAAAAACTCATATAGCAAAAAAAAACACTTTAAACATGAGGCCCGACACATAAGCCATATAAAAAAAATTATTACTAATATACACATTTGTCGACAAACTAGCCTAAAATTCGCATAAAATGTTTCTCAAAATCTGGCCCAAAGTAAAAAAAAAAAAACTAGCCCAAAATTAGCCTGAAATCTGGCCCAAAGTAAAAAAAAATACAAAACGGTCCCTCAACTTTTAACTATTTACGATTTTCTTACACAAAAAATCCCGTAAAAAAATTAACAAAAAAAACACGTCAAGTTTTTATCGTTCACAACTTTTTTACATTCATCGGCCCAAAAAAAAGATATCGAACCGTCCAAAAAACAAATTCGGGAAAAAATTAACCCATCCCAACGCAAAAAAAAATTCCCGAATCGTACAAAAAAAGGAAATATCCGGGAAAAAAATAGCCAAAAAAAACCCAAAAATAGCCTAAAATCTGGCCCAAAGTAAAAAATAAAAAACACAAAACGGACCCTCACCTTTTAACTATTTACGATTTTCTTACACAAAAATTCCCGTAAAAAAATTTACAAAACCGTCCCAAAAAAAGAAAATATTCGGGAAAAAATTAGCCCGTCCCAACGCAATTTTTTTTCCCCGAATCATACAAAAAAAGAAAATATTAAAAATTAGCACCGCCATAACGCATCGCCCAAAAAAAAACCCCGAAACATAAAAAAAATTATTCTTGAAAAAATTAGCCCCGCCGCAACGTGCGGGTTCTTTTGCTTGTTTTGCACAAACCCAATTCCACCTTATTTATATATCAAAAGTATGGCTAGGCGCATTAGTCACAGCTTTCACTTGACCTCTACGTCAGTTGTATATCAGCTTTTCATCACACCATCTAATCCATTACCTATCCGGCCGTAGTAATCATCTGATCAAACAAATAAAAATACATCATTTTAAATTAACATACCTCACAATGTACTTCACACACACAGCACCTTTATTTTTCTTTTCTTTTTTCGTTAGATGATATGCACCACCAAACCAACACAAAATTAAGACCTTCACGTGTCAAGGATACCAGCTGTCATAGCCTTCACGTGTGATGGAAGGACTTCGCCCACCAAGAATGACAACCACAACGCTCAATCTCACATTTATTATATAATCGTAAATGACCTACGTAAATGCATGCTCAAATATTACTAAAAATATAAATTATCAAATAAAAATATGGGAGCACATTCGTGTCATGACTCATGATATGTTTTACTACACTATCATTGCTTAAATAGTTTAACCTACTCCGTACTTACTAAAAATAAGGTCTAATTTTTGTTGACGTAATATCTACGTCGGTATGATGTTGTTACTAGTTGTTTTCATTAAAGTTAGTAGTTAGATGTGTGTGTTAATTCAATTAACTTTTATGACTCAATTATGGAGTACTATAGGAAGAGAAAAATAACATATTGACCGAAACCTAGAAACAGAAATGTGAGACATTATGGTAATAAATAGAGGGGTCTCGGATGGGTGTGTAGTAGGTGCCGTCGCACATGGCCTCCACTTAAAAGGGGTCACATTATTATTGGTTTTGCATATGAATACGTATAATACTATACATATATGAGCCATATAATTTAAGTTTATATGTAATTTGTTTTTAGTTTACAAGTGTAATAGGGCCTTTATGTTGTTATTGCCTAGGGCCACCGAAAACTACGAGACGGCTCTGGTAATAAACCTAAGTTTTGATTCTCGCAAAATATTGGTAAATAACTTGTCTTTACACTTCGACTCAGGACCGTCTTTAAATTAAAAAAAAAATAGGGCCCTGTACGAACTCACATATTGAGGCCTTTCGAGAAGACTTGTTATATATAAAGTGTCACTGTCTATAAAATATAATGCAAATTAATTATCTAAACGTTGAACATATGTCTCATTTAAGATTTTTTTCTCATCTAAATATATTTTTCTTTGAGAAAAATATATGTACACATACATATAATTGATAACGGGCAAATTTTGGAGGCCCTAAAATTTTTTGGGCCTTGTGTCGTCGCTCACCTTGCACACCCTTAAAGACGGTCCTGCTTCGACTTAAGATTAATATATGAAAAACAATGTTCGGACTCAACAACTCAGTTTAGGAAATTGGCAGATCGATTAACGGCTAAAATTGGCTGATCCGATTAACGGGCTTGTTTTGGATGTGTTATCATCTCACCTTAGGAAAGGCATGACTTAAGGTATACGTACGTTCTTTCGGCTTCTATTAAAACTAGCTAAGCTGGCACATTGTTAAAAATATAATATATATAGGGTTAAGGGATCCAAGTGAGAAATAAAATTTAAAAATAATAAAAAAAGTTAGTGATTATGTTGATTAAAAACAAAAATTTTGAGATGCAATCGACTTAGCATTAGATGCTTTTTTTAAATTCACTTAGATGCAATCATTTTTGGGGAGTTTCGAACGTTAATTTGATTGCGTTTTAAGACGGCCAAAAATTTGTTTTTTTATGGATTTTGGCAATGTAGACAGGGAAACAATAATAAATAAAAAAAACCAAGAGAAAAAAAGTGACAAATGCATCTTAATATTACGAATATGCAAATCTAATTAAAAAATGTTAGAAAAATAAACACATTAATTGATTTTTTGACGTTATAATGCATAAAGGATTATAGAGATGAATTCTAATTTAAAGTCTGGGTGCATTCTTTCGGAATTATACGGGTTATAAGTTAAATTCTTATACCTTTCTTTTTTTAAGAAAAATTTTATTTTGATTCCTAAACTATATATATATGTTTTATATTTTATATATTATATTGTATTTAGTATTGATGTTAATTATCTTTATTATATATGTGGTTTATTTATATATTAGTATATTATATATATGTATATTATTATATATTAAAAAGTAGGGATTTCCGGATTGGAGAAGGAAAAAAACAATAATGAAAAGGTATAAAGAATGACTTTTCTAGGTCAACACCATTTTAATTGGAGGAGGAGTGATTTTAATTGGGGTGGGAATGCAAATCCATTCTTTGGTAGGTCATCTTATATGTGTTTTGGGTTGTGGTTTTCTTTTTTATTATTTTCATTTTTAAGTTTTTTATTCTTATTTGAATCATTTAACTATTATATATATATATTATATATAAATATATTTATATATATATATATATATAAATAAAATATAGATATATATATGGGCGCGTTATATTGAGAACCCATTTTTAAAGGTGCAGAATACTTTAAGAACTCTTTTCAACCAATTTCTAAAATTTAGGGGGTAAAATAATAAATGGGTTTTCATTTAAGTTAAAAAAGGGTTATTTTTATTTTTAGTCAAGCACAATTTTTACTTTCTTTTTCTATTTTTCAAATAAAAAACATTTTTTAATCTCTTATTTTTTGGAATTAATTTTTTTTTCACTTTTTTTTTTTCAAAAAAAAAAGTAATGGCTATATGGTTCTCATTTAGAAAAATAAGGAATTTTTTTTGTTTCTTGCAGAATGTGTTACTTTAATTTGTTGGTTTATAGTGTACAAAGTACAATTTTATAAAGTTGAATGGGTTTTGGTTAACATGTTAATTGTACATATATTTCTTGTGTAGCCTATTTAAACTTCAATTTTTTAAACCAAAAACATAAACATTATACATATGACGTCAAAATTTATAACAAACCAATAATATAAAAATCGTATAAAAAATTTGATATCAAATAAAAATACAAATAAGAAACAAAAGTATTATCGAATTCATTATAACATATGTGCACGGCTTCTGAAAACATATATGCACGTCTTCCGAAAACATATATGCACGCCTTCCAAAAATATATGTTCGTGACTTCTAAAAACACAAGTGCATTCGTTGATCATCTTCATCACACACCGTCTTTTCTATGATCGAGCCATTCCTACTGAAACAAATATTTAAAAACCAAAAAGGAACAAAAGTATGATCAAATTCATTATAACATATGTGCACGGCTTTTGAAAACATATATGCACGCCTTCCGAGAACATATGTGTGTGACTTCTAAAAACAAGTGCATTCGTTGATCCTTTATATCACGCGCCGTCTTTCTTATAATCGAGCCATTTCTACTGAAACAAATATTTTAAAAACAAAAAAGAAACCAATTATATCAAATCTTGCCATATTAAATTAATTATAAGACTAGTTAATAGAATAAAACTCAAACAAAAACATATATGCTACAGACTATAATTAGTGGCCTAAGACAAATATTGATTCATAAAAAACATCCACTAGTCTTTCACGATATTAATCTAATATAAGCAAAAGACAAAAGTCCAATCTAAGCAATAACCACAATATTGATTAGTGATGGGCCTATTTTTTATATCATGGACCAAATGACTAAATTAGTGTATATCAAATCAAAGCTACCATGAGAAAAAAACAACAAAACTTGATATAATCATATTATGAAAACTACATATATTGACACATAATTTAAGAAACCGAAACAAGCACAGATCTATCAAAACCGAAACAACCATAAGAAACCCAACCAAACAATTTCTATAAAGAACAACATACCGAATCCAAACGAATCTATAATCATTGAAACCATAGCAAAACAAATCAATAACCAACTAGCAAACACGTATGCACAACCTAAACACCTATGCACAATTAAACAAATCTTATGAAAAAATAACATCAAAACACGAGTTACAACTACAATTATGGGCACCTCATTACGATTATCTCCGAGCTTTTTGCTGACAAATGGAATTTCTTGTTGTGCACCCTTGAAAGTGTTTACATGGCATATTATACCTTATATTAAAAGGCCAGAATTTAAATGCTACTCATCCTCCCGAGGCATTTTATTAGCCTTTGACCGAGTCCGACCAACGTTTTTCTTCTTTATTAAATCCGAAAGCTCCATGCACGTGTATCCCTAAAACAACATTAAAAAAAGCTTCAATTATAAATAATCAATAAATAAATCATAACTTGAAATATTATGGCCAATCCCTGTTAACCTGTGAATCATTAATTAACTGGTAATGATTCAAACAACATCGCGAAACTGGATGCAAAATAATAATACAAAACATATCAAAACTAGAATCGCCAATAAAAGATCTGAAGAAAACGATAATAAACAAAATCCAAACCACGAAACACCACCAGACTATAAAAGTGCTTATTTTTGTTTTTAAACATATGATCGCTCATGTAAAGACCACCGCAATGACGTAATTGTATTAGAAATTATGATGTTAATTAAAAATATAACTATAAAAGATTAATCAAACCTGGTAATTTTTATTTTCTCACCAATCCACCGTAACATTTGGCCAGAACTTGTTACTCCTTTATGTTCGTAATGCAAAGGCCAGAATTTTGTTACTCACATCGTGAGGGTTGAGAGAAAGAGGAGATGAGTGTGTAGATCTATGATTGTAGGTGTTGTGGAAGACATTGGGGAAGGGAGGGTAGTTTAGGGTTTGAGAATAAGATGAAATTACTGGATCTAAAAAAATATGTGATACGATAATTTTGTTTGAAATGATAAAGTGTTTAAAAATCAATAAATGGGTTAATACCTATAATACCCTTTCAGCATATTATTTTAATTGAAAACAAACACCTATAAACTTTTGTTAATTACATTTTGGCTCCTTTTAATCTCACAACCTTTAATTAACTCATCTAAATGACCCAAATTGACTTAAAATAGTTCTGTAAAGTTCCCTGCACTTAAATGATTATCTCAATATAAACACTTCACTATATATAATATATATATATATATATATTATATAATATAAATATATAATAATATATGGTAGTGGTTATATTGATAACTCATTTTATGTACAGAACTTACAGAACTATTTTAGACTATTTAAAACCATTGGATTACTTATCAATGGCTGAAATAAAATGCCGACATGTTTTTGTTATTAAAAAAAGGAAAGAAATCACAATCACTTAAGGCATAACAGGTAATTCTCGTAACTGAGATAATAGTGTTTATATACATATTATTTATTTTTATATACCTTTAAAACTGCTCTCTCTATTTAATTTTACTCTCCATTTATACGGGTTTGGGACAATTAAAAGTAGATGGTCCCATCTTCCTCTTTTATCTCCAACAAAACCTACCGCCCCTATCTTTTAGAATCCCTCCTTATTTTATTCAAAACTCTTGTTCCTGGTTCGCTTGTTCCGATCGCCTAAAAGCACCACGAACAAGTAGGATACTATTCTTCTATCCTAATATTAAACTAAAACACATGCAAATTGAATCCAACGCAAACTGAATTTTAAAACCGAAACCCCAAACATTCAACTATGAAAACTCCCCCCCAAACTACCGTTTTGTGTAGTTGCCGAATGGTGCGTTTTATCGCCGCTAGTCTGTTCTTATGACTGAAAAGATTTTTTAGTGGGTTTTTTTTAAAGAGTCAAAGGTAAGGATTTACAATGCATTTGTGGTTCAAACGAATATGAATTGCTATGAAGATGATTTTATTGATCTTGAAAAGCATCTTACATCTTTAAAAGTGAAAGTGAAATGGTGTTAGTCTTAGAGCTAAATACGAACCGGAGGTACACGGACGGAGTGTGTTCGTGTCCGTCCCTTTTAATTTTAGCCGGTCAAATAAAACGGACACGACGCGTAATCGACAAAAATTTTTGTTCATTTCGTTCATTTTTAGATTTGAACTGGTCATGTTCGTTATGATCGTTCAATAATGAGTTAAACAGAACATAAACGGACGAAAAAATGAACTAAACTGGACATAACAACGTAAACTATATAAATCGAGCATAAACTATATATACAAAGTTAACAAAATTTTGCATATTATGATATGTTAACCAAATGAATAACGAGCATAAACGAACGAAATAATCGACGTAAACAGCGAAATAAACGAACGTAATCACGAACAATAATCGAAAAACTAAATAATCCCGAACGTTCACATGAAACGCTAAATAAACGACTACCGAAGCCTTGTTTCATGTTCCGTATCATATTAACTAACGGACAGAAAATCTTGGTCCCCATTTCGTACCATTTAATAAATAAGCGCACATAATCGAACATCTTACCGCACGGTTCACGAAATGTTCACTGAACGTCCGGTTCGTTTACAGCCCTAGTTATTCTACCTCTTTTGTAAGTAACTGTTAGAATCATATTTTTGTACTAGCTTTTCATTCCATGGCCCACAACCTATTCCATTGCCTTGTTTTATTTACTATAAACTTTTAATACACATTTTGTGATTTGCTTTACACAGATGAAGCACACATGGAAGATGTAATAAAAAATGAAAAAATATATATAATTATCACTATTTTTTGATAGTTTATTCATCACTATTTTTTGATAGTTTATACACTATTTTTTTATTTAATGACATAGAAACTGTAATTGTATGTTAACATAAGTGGTTTTTTTTTATATAAATGTTTTGTTGATTGATTTTTATTGCTAATATGATTAACTATTTAATTTTTTGTTTTTGTTTCGAGACAGGTTTTGTGTTTTTGATGCTTTAGTTATGAAGTTTATGTGGTTATTGCAGATATGCATGTTTTTTGAAAGTGTGTGCATATATTTTAATGAATTTGACGAGAGCGTGCACGTATGTTTTTAAAGGGTATTCGTATGTTCAAATAAATTTGATGAGAAAGTGAAGCGTGCACGTATGTTCGTGAAAGAGTACACATATGTTCTTGGAAGAGTGCATATGTGTTTTTGGTAGGGTACTCGTATGTTTAAATAATTTTGATGAGAAAGTGAAGCGTGCACGTATGTTTGTGGAAGAGTACACATATATTCTTGGAATAGTGCATATGTGTTTTTGGAAGGGTACTCTTATATTCTAATAAATTTGATGAGAAAGTGAAGCGTGCACGTATGTTCGTGAAATAGTACACATATGTTCTTGGAAGAGTGCATATGTGTTTTGGAAGGGTACTCGTGTGTTCTAATAAATTTGATGAGAAAGTGAAGCGTGCACGTATGTTCGTGGAAGAATGCACATATGTTTTTTGAATGACGTGTATATTTCTAACAATATATTTGAATTGTATTTCATTTTGTATCAAATTTTGTGTATATTATTTATGTTTTGGTTTGTTATAAATTTAAAGGTTACATGTACATGGTTATGTTTTTAGTTATAAGTTTAAAATATTAAAGAACGTACATCAGAAACATATGTGCAATTAACATTTTTTAGTAGAACAAGTGATGACTACACAATTGTACGCAAGAAACATATGTAAAGTTTAAAAAAAACATATATGTATTTTTGTGAAAACACGTATGTTAAAAGGCAAATATAAAATATATTTTTTTTAAACATCTTTGTTAAAAGACAAATATAAAATAAAAAAAATAATGTCAAAAATTAAATGATTTTAAAAACGTTTTTTAAATAAAAAATTCAAAAAAGTGAAATTGTGTTTTACTATTAATAATAGTAAATTTTTATTGATTTTAAAACATATGTACTCGCTAAAAATGCAAAAGAAGAAAAAAAAAGTATTATTTTTTCATTCGTAAATTTTAGGAATTAATAAAAAAAAATTAATTAAAAAAGTGTAAAAAAACATATTTTTTTTAATTCCGAAAAATAAGTGATTTAAAAAACGTTTTTTATTTAAAAAATAGAAAAAAAGTAAAAAAAATTAGCCATGTATAAATAAAGTCAACGGTCAACATTCATTAAAAGTGAAGACATTTATTAGTCATTAATTTGTATTGGCATAAAAATGCGATTGATTAATATACCATTTTCAATTAAATGAAAACATTTAATATTTACTAAATTGTGATTGGTTGAAAAGAGTTCTGTAGAGTTCTGCGCTTAAAATGGGTTCTTAATATAACGCGCCCATATATATATATATTTTTTGGAACGGCAATTTGTGGCTACATGGCCTCTAGCCCAGAAGGCGTAGCGAGCCCACACAACCAGGTTGGGTCCAGCCCAGAAGGCAATGACACCCTTCCCTTTACACACGCGGGAGGAAACCCCTATCGCCCTAGACAAGACTCGAACATGAGACCTTGCCTAGGAGGGTAAACCTCCATACCATTGGACCAAATGCCCGTTGGTTGCGCCCCTATATATATATATATATATATATATATATATATAAAATCTATTGCATTAACCTCTTGAAGTCTAGTGTTAAAGGATTTTAATCATTTTATGTGTAATCATGATTTACTAGCGGTTTATTCAATCAGGTACTGATCCATCAAGAATGGTGAATGCGATGGAGCCAGGACGAGGAACCTTTGATGAGAAAATGATGGTTAGAAAAGCAATTGAAGAAGCTGGGATCCCGTTCACGTACATATCAGCAAATTGTTATGCCGGCTACTTTGTTGGAGGACTGTGTCAATTCGGCCACATTCTTCCACCAATGGATTCAGTCGTCTTGTTCGGAGATGGCAATCAAAAGTGTATGTTGTTGCGACTCGGGACTCTTTTTTACTGCTTATATCAAGCAAAATTTACTTTCTTAATTAAAACATAGGATTGAGATCCTCTCAGGTTGACATAAACATGACTAGTAATATTCCTTCACAAATATGACAGTGAAGCCTATTGAGGGACAAAATTTTCTTTTTGATTGTGAACTAACATTACCCGTCATGTTAATTTATATCAACTTGAGAGTATCTAAGTCCTAAAAATATATATCACAAAAAAGTATCCATTTTTACCCTAACCAACTTTAACGTGTAACATAAATTAACCATTTACCAACTTTAAGTTACAGTGTCTATTCAGTCTATTTTTGTTGAAAATATTGGAAGAAAAATTACTATATTCTTTGTTTTTGTCATTCAACATTGGTTTTTCTTTGATTGAATACATTGTTACTTTGTTCTTGTAGCACTATTTGTCGAG
>BQNB010009515.1:0-86614 GCA_026074375.1 Tanacetum coccineum | reverse complement strand
TCCTAGCTTCTAATGATTCTAATCCCATTTGATAACCTATTATTTCTAGATTAGATTTATTAAGAGCTTCACGCTGTTGATCATACTGTTTTTGAAGAGTTTCATATAATTTTAAACAATCTTTAGAGCAAGTATGTACCTCAGAGTCCGAACTTGATGAACTTGATGAACCTTGAGATGTATAGGCCATTAGAGCAAAGTTTGTGATGCCTTCTTCAGCCTGAAAGCTCCAATCATAACCACCTATCCCATCTTGAACAACCAAGGCATTTGTAGTAGATGTATCTGTAAGTCCCTAAACGAATAGATCTCTGCAGCCCATTAAGGATGATAGCCAAGATGTATAAATACAATTGACTATGTAGAAACACTGATTATGAATACTATGTGTTAATGCGGAATCTTAACACAAGTACTAAGAAAAACAATGTAGAACTAAATAATAACTTCTATTAATATGCTTTGAACGATTACAGATTACTAACTATTTAAGATATGATATTGCTATAAGATTTCTTGAGGTCGTCTATCTAACTATGCCAAGAGGGATCCTTTTATAGAACAAGGATAAACCCTAACAGGCTTACAAAATACGTACATATCTTTTCCTAAAATATCTCATACAAATCTCTTAAACGGTACTAACTATTTTCTACTATCAGTTCTAACTATTTGATCAGTACTTAACATTTTGTATTGTCGGTACTAACTATAACTATCAGTACTAACTATTTGTACTGTCGGTACTAAGTTAGAAAAATGTAATTCCCAACAATCCTCCCTTAAAAATGAATGTTGAACTTCTTTAAAACTTCCTGTTTCTTCAACTCTTTGACGCATAGAGAGTGAATCCAAACACTCAAATCATTTCTTGATCTTTAAACTCTATCCTATCTTCCTCAACAACTTTGTCTTCTCAGCAACACAGCAACATCTTTTCAGCAACAATCCAACTAAGTTGGCTTTGTAGTTTTTGGAAAACTACCAGCCATAAACGGATTTGATGTTCCTTTACAGTACCTTATTGCTCTGGATAGTCAACTCTTTATTTATAAAAACTGGTGAGTTAATTACCAAAACAGTTTTGGTAAATCTGTCAACAGTCACAGAATTGATTTGTCTTTACCAAATACCGTTTCTTTTGGACTTTGCCAATGCTTCATTGCCATAACATGTGCATTGATAAACCAAATAGTTTTTTAGCCAAACTATCACTATCAAGTAGATAGATTATCTTGTACATGAACTAATTGATCATGGACAAGTCAACCTTAACCATGAAGCAAAAGTGCGTTGAAACCCACAATTTTTGGTAATGTCAACCATAAACGGGATTGCGAAGTCTTTACCACAAGGACCGTTTGCTTATGACTAGCCAGTTCTTATGCCGTGTAAGCATGGTGAACTGATGACCATATTTGTTGTGGTGGTTTGCCAACACTCAAACCCTTCTCAATCCATCAATCTATTCTCAGGTCTAACTCTGCAAGCAACTTCTTGATATCTAATCAATCTCTATGCCCTAGTACTGTCTCTTCAGATTCTAACTTTAATTTCAGCATTTGCATCAGTACTTCCTTTCTCAAAGGATACTTCTTTTCTACCAGCATATGAATGACTAATCCTTTCTCAGTCACTAAGGTATGTACTCCTGAAGAACCATGTAGCTTCCAACTCACAATATTCCAATCCTGCTGTGAATTCCAAAACTCATTTTCATCATCTGGATTGAACATAACCATCAAATCTCCCCAAAGTACTCTATCAAAACCTTCAGGTATCTCATCTTGAAATCTGTCCATTACCAGTTGATACACATCATTCAAATCTTCTCTATCAAATATGGACAATACTCTCATCAAAGTACTAAAGTATCTCTTTTGACCATTGCCTCTAATCACCACATTTTGATTTATCTCCTCTAAGTGTTCAGCTTTATCATCCTGTGGTTTAATTCCAAGACACTCTGTTTTCCATTCTTTGATAGGATATTTCCTGTCAAGTATTTCATAATCCACTTCTTTTTCCTCATCCGGAGCTATTGTTAGATGTAATCTCAGCTCATCATTCTCTTTCTCACTATCATCTCAAAGTTGATTTGAATGTATCTCTTTTCTTCACTTCACTCTTCTTTCTATACCAAGTTTTCTCTTTCTGGTACTAACACTTCTTCTTTACTCCTCCTTCTAAACTTCTTCTTACTTCCTCCTTGATCACTTCTCTTTTAGAGAATCAACACCTTTTCTCATTCATCTTTTGATCAGCTTTCCTCTTCAGCATACCCAATAGAATAAATACTTCATCTGACCTCTTTAATCCTTTTCATACAAAGCTGTACTTCCTTAAACTTCTTGATTTTTCAATTCAGCATGGCTTGAAGTGTCCTACATGCTTCAAGTAGGTCATACATTGAATTCTCATATGATTCTTGTAGGATTCCTGATAGCTTCTGATCATCTGTTGAGCCAAGGAATTTACTTTGACAACAATTGTGTCATAAGGAACTTTGCTTCCTTCTATTGTAAATTGCTCTCTTTCTTGTTCTAGAAAGATTCTCAGCAAGAAGTCTATCTGCTCAATCCTTGCCTTTATATCATCAAAATTTCTTATGAGGAGCTTCATTGTACTTTTTCTTCAGCTATTCCTGTTTTCTTCTTCTTCACCTTCCAACCTTCATGTATTTTCCTAGCCATCTCTTCATCACTTCAAGCGTTTTAAACATCTTCTACAGCTTTCAGGAATACCATCAATTCACTTTTAGATTCACCTCCTCTCAATTTCGTCTTTCCTTTGTCTTTTTGGATCAATCTTTGGAAGAGGCCTTAATGTCAGAAAGTGATCTTAGTAGAGGTAGCCTAGTCTATCAGTTTCTTCAACATCCTTCACTCTACACCTTTTCTCCTTTCTCTAGACACTGCTTTGGCTTGACTCATGTTGAGAAGGAACCTTAGCTATGGTTTCATCATCGTCTAAACATATTGATAAAGTAGGTGTTTTGAGTGGCTTGTGAGAAAAACTTCCTTCTTCAGTATGATCTTCAGTACCTTTTCTTTGCCCATCAGTACTTTCAATTTGCTCTTCAGTACCTTCATTTTGTTCGTCGGTACCTTCAATTTGCCTGTCAGTACTAACTTTGGATCCGTCAGTACTAACTATTGGTCTGTCAGTACTAACTTTCTCCTTGTCAGTACTAACTACCTCCTTGTCAGTACTAAAAGTAACATCTTCAGTACATTTTTCTCACAATCTCCTTGTCTTCATCCACCATTTCTTTTGTCCTCCCCATATCCTGAGCATTCTCTATTTCCATATGATCAACTGTATCTTCAGGAATCTCATTAAATAGAGGATTTCTTTGAACTGATGATTCACCTTTAGCAAACTTCCTCCCTTTGTTTGGATACAGACTCTTTGTCACCATATGACTTCTTTAAGGAACTCTTTCTTCTTGGAATTCTTTGCTTCAATGAGGCACTTTTCAGCCATGCTCTATGGTGTTTGATAACATGTTTAGCTTTGCTTCTGAGCTTTTATGATCTGAGCTTCAGTGTTTATTTTCTTGGCTTGATCTAACCTATGCACATAAAGAGAGACAAAGATCATACCACTTTGGAGAGTCATTCACCCTCATTCCCTGAAAGGGATTTAATTCACAGATGAATGACAATCCAATGCTAGATGTGTCCCATTTGGCCAAGAATCTTTCTGGAGTATGATCAGGAATAATAGTAGTGGGTGAAGGTCTTGGGGATAGGTCAGTCTGTTGCTCAATAGGTACCTCACTAGTTTGAGCAGGAGAAGAATCAGTCTGTGGCTCATTAGGTACTTCACTAGTAGGGCAAAGCATGAAAGGTGTAGTTGTGCTCATATGGTCTTTCGTAGGAGCAACCCTCATCCTGAGTTGGTTGTACCAACATAGTAGCAAACAAAGGGGTGACTTTCCCTGAGAAATGCTTACCCTTCTTAACCATGAAAGAAAAGACTTTAACTAGATTAAAAAGTATTACAAGGAAAGAAGATCTAAAGGTACAAACACATTAGCTAGATTGTTTATTCTAAAAAGATAAAATAAAACGTGGTACATTTACAAACTTTTCTTAGCATCTAAATGTCTAAAGCATACCATCCAAGAAATTTTTAGAAAAATTATACTTCTATTAGATGTTGATGCAGATACAGCAGTGGCAATGTTAGTAGAATTATAATCCCAAGAGTACTTTTGGAACTAAGACAATGATTGATGTATGACATAAAAACCTCCATTGGGGTGAAAACAAAGCTTTATTAAATGTTAACACTGCTAAATCCCCTCATACCCATAAGCTTATAGCAACAAATATAGCGATTAGGTAATGATTCCTATCTCAATCAGCATCATCAAAAAGAAGATGCACTTCTTATTAATATCATCAGAGATAGACACAACTGAGCCAGCTACTTTGGCAAGTAAATTGCTAGACATATGTTGATTATTTTCGGACTTACAGACGTCCAAAAACTGTTCAACAATGTAGTAGATACAACAGGACTTATAGTGAGACAAGATGAATGAAACATGCGCTGAGAAAATCAATGAACACCGCAGAAACCCTGCATTCCCTTCAACTTCCTCAAATATGCGACCATGTTATGCTTAGGACATGAATCAAGAACAACCATTGTACTTGAAAGAGAGATCGTCGTTAAGAGAGATATTAGGCTTGTAGATGCTAATGTATTTTAAGAGAGGACTCGTAAAGGAACTGCTCAAGTATGAGATGGGTTATATAGGATTTAGGAGACCTAATTTCAAGGAAACCGTTTCAATTTACACTTTGTACCCTTGGCGGTATTTTTCTTTAACGTCTCTATAGCGGTACAAACTTTGCCCAGCGGTACTAACTTTGCACTGTCGGTACTAACTTTGTCCAACCAAAGAATGAACAATGTAGGTATCAGGAGTGCTTCAGTACCATCAGTAACTCTTCTCAACGACTCTCTAAACTCTATCAAACCTCTGGAAATGCATCACCTATGGTTAACTTGTTTCTTCATACAAACTATACAACACATCATATTACCTCCCTTTAACCAATGCAGCTTATGGATTTATCATCCCAATAGTAACAACCAAGAACTGAAACCTGCTAACATCAAATGCCTTGGTTAGTAGATCAGCTACATTGTCATTAGTGTGGATTTTAAGCACCTGAATTAGTTTCTTTTCATAAGCATCTCTTATGAAGTGGTGCCTAATAGCAATATGCTTTGTTTTGGAATGATATACTGGATTCTTTACAATGCAAATGGTGCTTTCATTATCAATGTAGATCTTTGTGTTCATAAAGTTGAACCCATAGTCTAACATTTGATTTTGAATCCACAAAACTTGCCCACAGCAGCTTGCAGCAGCAACATATTCTGCTTCCGTAGTAGAAGTAGCCACAATTGTCTGCCTTTTTGGCATGTGCCAAGATATAGTCTTCTCCAAGAAATTAACACTTCCTGTTTGTGGATTTCCTGTCAAGATTGCTCTAGCAAAGTCACTATCTGAGTAGGATTCCAAGTCAAATGGAGATACTCTTGGATACCAAAGACCCAGTTTGGTTTGCCTTTAGGTACCTAAAAACTTCGTCTTGACCAGCAACTTAGATGGAAGACTATGGAGTGACCTAAACTAGAACAAGGCACAACTGCAAACAAAATATCAGACCCTAAAGCAGTCAAGTACATTATAAAGCAAACATAGGACCTATAAGATGAACATACACACATAAATTGGCCTCCTCATCCTTGACTAAAGGCTTCTGAGTCTCAATTGGTGTACTAGCAGTCTTAACATTGGCAAAGTCAAACTTCTTCAGATTTCTGCAACATACTTATCCTGACTAATAAAGATACCATCCTAGTTTTTGTTTGACTTGTAATCCAAGAAAGAAAGTGAGCTCTCCCATTGAACTCATCTGAAATCTACTCTTCATTAATGCCGTCGAAACTCATCACACCAGAATTTCTTTTTAGACCCCAAAGATGATATCAAACACACTAAGACTTGAACCTAGTAATATAATTCATGTTTGTCCTGCTTTTAGGAAGAGAGTTTGTCCCAATGTTCCTCTTCTGTATCCATTCTTCAACAAGAAATGATAAATACCTACCATGGATCTGGGAAGCTTGATGTAGTCCCATAGAGAGCTTATTACAAACTTTGTAATAACTTTCTGAGGAATGAGATCTAGAAAACCTGGTGGTTGAGACACATATACCTCTTCATCAATTTTCCCATAAAGGAAGGCACTTTTCACATCCATTTGATAGACTATAAAGCCCATATAAGAGGACAAAGGCTAAAAGATCTATGGCTTCAAGTCTGCCACAGGAGCAAAAACCTCATCATATCTATCCCCTTTCCTCTTGTCTATGTTCCCTGAGCAACTAAACCTTCTTTATTTCTGACAACAACTCCTCTTTCATCCTTCTTATTTTCGATAAAACCCACTTTGTACCGATAACCTTCTTCCCATAAGGCAAATCTACTAAGACCCAAACTTTCTGTATCTCGGAACTTAACAATTCTTCTTGCATAGCATCAACCCAACTTTCATCTTTAAGAGATTTGCTGAAATCTTCTTGGGTTCATGTTTAGATCGTGAAACAAGCAAAATACAATGATGAAATCCTTATGGTTTATTCTCTTTTGCTTTTGAACATAGCAAACAAAAGCAAGAGCTCCAAAAAAACTTGTATTTACTTTGTTTCTTCTTTTTGAACGCTGAGGTTGGATCTCCTAGAAGTAAGATGAATTATGAAGGAAGAATCCCTGGATGTGGGAATAGGACTAACATTCACAACAGTTTCCAAGTTTGTGAAGTCAGCCACTGCACCCTCATCATCATAAGATGAAGTAGTGAAGATACCATCAGTGGAATTTTGATAAATATCTTCAAGTGGAGGTATTTCTGAATCATCTTCTTCAGGATTTGTTGGATCAGAAAGAGATAGTCCCTCATTAGGACTGGCGGTACTAACTGGTATGCTAACAGTATTAACTAGGTTAGTACTGCTAGCTTTAGCTGGTGTGCTAACAGTACTAAAAATGTTAGTACTGCTAGGCTTAGCAGCTCCTTCTTGAATAACCAAGTTCTCAGTTTCTTGTGCAAACTTCTTCCTAAGAGCTTCAGCTTCCTCATTAGCCTCCTTTTCTTGCCTCTTGAGTCTTTCAAGTTCATCCATAAAGACTTGTTCTTCCTCTCTTGGACCTTCTCTCTTATTCATCTGTGTTAATACAGGAGTGATTGTTGAAGAATAAGAAGGCCATATTGGCAGTACAAAGCAGTCTTGAGCAGATTCATCTTCTTTTTCAGAATCCCCTGCATCAATAATGTCTTTTGTACCTGCATTTTGGTTAGCTTCTTGTTGACCTGCATGTAGGTTAGCTTGATTCTCTGATCTAACAGGATGATAATTCATAGAATCAGTTAAATAATCAAGATCAAAAAGCCAAGTTGGTCCTTTCCCTGCAACATTTGGTTTGTTTTCTAAGAAGGTGATTGCTGGTTTTCTCAACTCTTTGGTTCTAAATTGTAACTCCGATAAGCCTGCTTTGTAGATAATACCCAACCTCAAAATCATATCATACTGATTTTCTAGCAAACTTGCCCAGGTGGTCAATGGTATTCAAGATGGTCACATGGCACCCAAAAGGTCTTATATAACTTATAATTGGTATCCTTACCCAGTTAAAAGTTCATAAGGTTGTATTATTATGAGGCTTTGGTCACTAATACCCGTTTCAAACATAACAAGCAGTACTAACTGCTTCAGCCCAAAAAGTGTTAGGTAAAAATTAATCTGCAAGCATGGTCCTAGCAGCCTCAATAAGGGTCCTGTTCTTTCTCTCAGCAACTCCATTTTGTTGTGGAGTTCTGGCATTACTGTATTCCCTCTTAATCCCTTTTGACCTATATACTCCCTCTTGATTCCTTTTAACCCACAGAATTCAATCATGTCCCTATTCTTGAATTCTGTTCCATTATCACACCTAATTGTTTTAACCTTTTTGTTTAATTGGTTTTCTATTTGTCCTATGAAGTCCTTAAGGATTCCACTAGTTTCATCCTTAGTCCTTAAGAAAAATACCCAACTAAACCTGCTAAAATCATCAGTGATAACTAGGCAATAAGTCTTATGGTTTAAGCTCCTTACAGATGTAGGTCCAAACAAATCCATATGAAGAAGTTGTAAGGAGTGGCTAATAGAGCTTACTGATTTGGCCTTACAGGAGGCCTTGTGTTGCTTTCCTTTCTGACAAGCAACACAAGTGTGGTCATTTTGAAAAATCTTTGAAGGTAAACCTCTTACAAGGTTTCCCTTTACAAGTTTGTTTAGGTTTTTGAAATTAACATGACCCAACCTCCTATGCCATTTGTTAGATTCATCAGTTGTAGCCTTTGCAATTAAACAAGCCAATCCTCCTGAAGGAACAATGTTCTCTAAATTGAAACTGTACATATTGTTTTGTCTGGGGATTTTAAGTAATACTTGATTTTCATCAGGTAACTTAAATTCAGGAGACAAAACAAGACATTCAGAGTCAGTAAACAGAACCTTGTTCTTTTTGTCACACATTTGTGACACAGAAAAGAGATTGAAATGCTGAAGTTCTTTTACAAAGCATACATCCTCAAAATCTAACTTACCCGTTTTAATTTTACCTTTACCAGTGATATAACCTTTACTACCTCCAAAAGCAACAGGGCCACCATTAAAGTCTTGAAATTCAGCAAGGTAGGCCTTGTTTCCAGTCATGTGCCTGGAACATCCACTATCAACAATTCCTTTATTCTTTAAAGCTCTATGTGGATAATCCTGCACATCAAATAGAAGAGATTAGTTTCTCTTAGGGACCCAAGCCTGTTTGGGCTTGAGTCTGCCTAGTGGATCTTTGAAAGTGTAACAATTTCTAAGATTGGATCCACCATTGTATTTGGAGACATTGTGCCAGTTGTATCTTTGTGGTCTCCAATTACAACCTGCTGAGGGCTTAACAACAGTTTCCCTTTTTCCCCCAACAGTACTAACTGTATTTACCTTAGCAGTATTAACTTTTTGTTTTGAAAAATCTGTTCTAAGTATTGTTGTCTTTTTGAAAGGCCTTGAGAATGGTGAATGTGTTTTGTGAAAAACATTTGCTGGTCTAACTCTATTTACAATGGGCTTAACAGTATTAACTTTCATTGCAGTACTAGTTAGTACTGTCTGTCTGTTAGAACTTTTCCTAGCAGTACTAAAATTTGTAGTACTGCTAGCTCTAGCAGTACTAACTGGAATTTTACCAGTTCTAGTTAGTACTGCTGAAGGAACAAATTGGTTTTGTTTATTCACTCTTTTCACATTATTCCAACCATTGTTTAACTCAGCTTTTCTTGCCATCCTCTTCTCATGGAAATCACAATCTCTAATTAAATGATTAAGACTACCATATACAAAACATGCTCTTACAGTAAACCCATATCTTTGAAAGTGTAACAATTTCTAATATTGGATCCACCATTGTATTTGGAGACATTGTGCCAGTTGTATCTTTGTGGTCTCTAATTACAATCTGCTGAGGGCTTAACAGCAGTTTCCCTTTTCCCCCAACAGTACTAACTGCATTTACCTTAGCAGTATTACCTTTTTGTTTTGAAAAATCTGTTCTAAGTACTGTTGTCTTTTTGAAAGGCCTTGTATATGGTGAATGAGTTTTATGAAAAACATTTGCTGGTCTAACTCTATTCACAGTGGGTTTAACAGTATTAACTTTCATAGCAGTACTAGTTAGTACTGTCTGTCTGTTAAAACTTTGCGTAGCAGTACTAATATTTTTAGTACCGCTAGCTCTAGCAGTATTAACTGGAATTTTACCAGTTCTAGTTAGTACTGCTGAAGGAACAAATTGGTTTTGTTTATTCACTTTTTGCACATTATTCCAAGTTTCCCTTAGCTCCTTTTGACTAGTCTTTTTGTTTATCCCACTGTTTAAGTTAGCTTTTCTAGCCATCCTCTTCTCATGGAAATCACAATCTCTTATTAAATGATTAAGACTACCACATACAAAACATGCTCTTACAGTAAACCCATACCCTAAATCTTTCTTGTCAACTTTAGGTTTTTGACTATGTGTGAACTGACTCTTAACATTTTCCCTAGGAGTTTTTACTTGCTGGTTAGCAAAACTAGGTGTTTCTTGTTGTTTTGTTGGTATAGACACACACTCATCTTCACTATCTGATTCATACTCCTCAATGATAGGAGCATCAGACCAGACCTTAGGTTGACATTCTACATTAGATTCATTGACAACTGGTTCAGACACTAATTCAGAGGGTTCTGTACTAATGTTAGATTCACAGGTATCACATTCACTTGATTGGGATTCAGATTCACTAGGTTGAGTCTGTTTTGGACCATATGTAAACTGAGAGTAATCTATTTCAATTTCAGGTCCAGTGGGCATATAATTCCCTGTCATGGGTGGGGGTACAGCATGCATTCCATCTGCAAACCTATCATTCAAAGGTTGGTTTTCTAAATCACTCTCTTTATTCATAAAAACACTCTGCAATACTTCATTTTCATAACTCAAAATACCATCATATCTGTGATCCCCATACCCAAGCCCAAACTTATCATTAGCACTCATTTGGGTATTTAGCAGTTTACTAAGATTCTTAGAAGAATTTTGCCATTTTTCTACTTTAGCCTTTAAATCTTCCTTTTCTTTTTGAGCTTCTGCTAATAATTTCTTATGGTATGTGAGAACATCTGTTTTATCATCTAAATCTATTTTCATAAACTTTATCTTTTGTTCATACCACAGTTGTCCTTGTTGATGAGCAACTAACTGTGCTTCAACTTTCTTAAGACCTTGAGAATATGCTTTTATTTCTATACTTGCATCATTAAGTTGTTCTCTCTGAGCATCATACAGTTTTTTAAGATTAGCATAAGACTCTTTACACTTATTTGAACAAGAAATTACCTCTGTGTCTGAGTCTGAGCTGTTGCAAGCCATCAAAGCATAATCTTCATCTTCTGAATGAGTTGTCCAATCCACACCTTCTCCATCAACTGTCACCAATGCCTTAGAATCCTCCTTTTGTCCAGTTCTGCTCCCATCCTTGTTTCCAGAATTCCATGCATCCCTCCTCCTGTTATCTTGAGTTCCCTTGAATCTACACTCTCTAGCAAAATGACCTGTCTTGTGACAATTGTAACATTCCACTTTGGTTTTATCAAAGCCAACAGCTTCTTTTGCATCAAATTGTAGCTTTCTACCAGTCTTCTTGTAAAACTTTTTCATTCTCATTGAGATCATGGCCACTTGCCACTTCAAGTCCATTTCTTCAAGGTCATACTCATCAATCTGTTCCAAGTCCTCATGATCCAGTTGAGGGCAGCTAGATTGATTAGCAAGAAGTGAGTATGATGAAGTTTGTTCATACTTTGTGTTTTGACCAGAAAGATTGGGAACACAATAAGCAGTACTAACTTCATTAGTACTGTTTGTGTTCTCAGAGACAAAGGCTACATTTTGTGGGCTAGAGGATGATGATGCAGTAGAGCCTTTTATATCACTCTCAAAAACTCTTAGATTGTTGTACAAATCATCAAAACTAAGAGTGTCCACCCCTGGTTTAGTTCTCATTATTAGGGAGACTTGTGACCAGGCAGAAGGTAGAGATCTTAGGAATTTTTGATTAGCATCCTCAGTAGATACACCTGCTCCATGAATCTCTAGCTGACTTAGAAGACTTTGGAACCTGTCATAACCTTTGTGAAGCCCTTCTGTGTTGGATACAGAGAATCCTTCAAACTGTTGCTTCAAGATATACTTTTGCATCTTCTTGGATTCGTCATTTCCACCAAATCTAGATTTGATGGCATCCCACATTTCTTTTGCATCAGTCATCTTATGGAACTTAGCAAGATGATCTTCTGGTAGGGCCATAAGCAAGGTGGTCCTTGCTTTTCTCTCTCTTTCTCTGGCTACTATCTCTTCTGCAGTTCTAGGAGGCAAAACCTTGATTTGTCCTGATGTATCTGTAGTGATCGATACAGGACCATTCCCATTTTGTA
Organism: Tanacetum coccineum; assembly: GCA_026074375.1. Lineage (NCBI taxonomy): Eukaryota > Viridiplantae > Streptophyta > Magnoliopsida > Asterales > Asteraceae > Tanacetum > Tanacetum coccineum. The sequence goes on along the minus strand of BQNB010009515.1, from coordinate 74,515 downwards.
TAACCTCCCAGATTGGATAGTCTGTATGGGCCAAATAGTGCTCCATCTTCATAGCCCAGATATCATATTCTCCCTTCTTGAGAATAGGCAGCTTGATAGTTGAAACTGTATGAGGAGTTTGTTGGGTTGGTGTTTGTGATGATGGTGGAGGTGGTGGTGGTGGTGGAATTTCATCTTGTGATGTTGATGCAGACATGTTTAGTTTAGATGTATAAGAGTTTGATTTGATTGTTCTTCTTATTCAGAGTTTCTCACAGGCTCTGATACCACTTGTGAGTCCCTAAACGAATAGATCTCTGCAGCCTATTAAGGTTGATAGCCAAGATGTATAAATACAACTGACTATATAGAAACACTGATTATGAATACTATGTGTTAATGCGGAATCTTAACACAAGTACTAAGAAAAACAATGTATAACTAAATAACAACTTCTATTAATCTGCTTTGAACGAATACAGATTACTAACTATTTAAGATATGATATTGTATGAGATTTCTTGAAGTCGTTGCTCTAACTATGCCAAGAGGGATCCTTTTATAGACTAAGGATAAACCCTAACAGGCTTACAAAACGCTAACAGATAACACATATCTTTTCCAAGAATATCTCATGCACTTTTCCTAAGATATCTCATGTTCATCTCATAAACGGTACTAACTATTTTCTAACTAACGGTACTAACTCATTGATCAGTACTTACATTTTGTACTGTCGGTACTAACTATAGATAACAGTACTAACTATTTGTATTGTCGGTACTAACTATCACTAACATAAATCCTAACAGATAATTTAAAAATAGTTTTTCTTTCCTTCTTTGTAGATCTTGTAGTCAACAATGGTTGGATATTTAGTAGATAAAGGTGTAGTATCAATAGTTACATCATCTCCATCATCTGGAATTATTTCTAAACATTGCTTAAGCTCTTTAGACTCTTTGTCTTCTTCCAACTTTTGCTTTTTAGAGCTTTCTTGTTCCATCTCTTCTCATACTCTCTTTAAACTGCTCTCATTTGCTATCTCTGTTTCTTCCTTCTTGGAACTCTCTTCTACCAACTCAATTCTATAGTCAAAAAAGGTATTCACCATTTTCATTGCTTTGTCAAATAATTCTTGAATAATGGCAAAAGACTTATTCTTCAAACTTTTAGGCTTCCATCCTTCCATGTTTTTTAGATAAGTATACATGATACTCTTTTGTTGAGCTCTTGTTAGTGGTATGTTCCTCTTTTCTTCTCCTCTCTTAGCTGTAAAATGTTTTCTTCTTTGTTCTAAGAATTGTACAAACAATCTTTCCTTTTCAGCATCAGTAAATTCATCTTGCTCTTGAGCTTGCAGTCTTTGAGCCAACTGATAATCAGCATCAATTTTAGCCTGAACATCATCCCAAGCTATGTTGGCTTCTTCAACTTGTTGAGGTTTTTCTATAGCAAGCCTTTCTTCTTCTTATTCTTCTTCAGCTTGTAGTTTGAAGGCAAGTTCTTCATCAAGCCCGAGTAGTTCTTTCTTAGACATTTTCTTCACAGCTTCGGGTTCAACCATTTTGCCTTTACCCTTGTCATGAACCTTGACTTGCGATGGTTGTTGTGAAGAAACTGTTGGTGTATGTGCTTGCTCCTGTTCATGAATAACAAGCCATTTTGCTCTGGGTCTTGTGCTAACAACTGTAATTGTTGTAGCATATGTTGTTGTTGTATGTGTTGGTGTTGTTGTACCCTGCTATGGTTCTTGTATCACAACCTTATCAGCCTTGGGTTTTACACTCTTCAATTCTGCCAGTGCTTAAGCCAAAGTCATTTCAACATCAGTTATTGCAGTTGTTGTAGTTGTAGTTGTAGCAGCACTAACTGGAATTGTAACAGCAGTAACTTCTTCAACCACACTTCTTGTTTCCTCAGCAGTTTTAACAACATCTATACTTTCAACAATCACCTCATCACCATCTAAGTCATTAACACCAAACATATCTTCATCAGTCTGAACATTGACCAAGTAAATGTCTTCATTAGCATCAATATCTGCTATCCTCCCCTATTTGGATGCATCCTCTTTACCAAAACCTTCATCTTTAGAGGATTCTGCCCTTCTTGATAAGCCAACTCTGTATAATCTTTTAAGTCCATGAGTTCTTGACCTCTTTTTCTGTTCAAGCTTCTTGACCTTGTTTTTCAAACTTGTAATCATAGTAGCTTGAGTGGTCTTTGTAGTCTCCAAAGCAAGAACTCTTGATTGTTAAGTTGTACATAATGCCACCAATTCCTTAAGTTTTAGTCTATCCTCACCACTTTGAAGTGTGTTACCTCTTGGGAGCAGTGGATCATTAGAAATTTTAGATACATTCTCAGACCTAGACTAAGCAATTGTATCCCCCATGGTTTTTTTGTGCCTGAGACCACTACCTGAACTAGTTCCTGAGGAACTTGGTTCATTAAGTGTTGCCTTGGATCGGGTCTTATTAATGTTACCCCTATCCTGCTCTTCGTCTAAGCTAGTAGCAGTAGTGGCAGCCCTCACCAAACTGTTATCCATATCCTCATTGACAGCCTCATCTGCTACATTAGTTGTAGGACTACTAGACTGAGGTATCTCAGTGTCCTTTCTCTTTGGCTTCCTATGTTTTTGTTTCTATTGACGTTGAGATGTTGATGGTTGAATAAAAGTGGGTGTGTGATGGTGATCATCGGGTATTGTTGAACCTTCACCTATTTCTACTTGATCGTGTACCACCATTGTTTAGAATAATGGTGTTTCCCTTCCAGAAAAACCTTTCCCAACCCTTCTCATATTCCCAAATATCTTCTTAGTGTGAGAGGGTGCAACATATATTCTATTATGAGTAGGCATCCCTTCAATTTGTTTATCTAAAAAGACTTGTATAAACCTTGGATACATCAAGAATTTACCATACACATTCTCCAAGTTCTTCACCATACATTCAAATATGTACTTTGAAAAGTTGAACTTCTGGTGTGTAGCTAAACAGATAATTGCAGAAGCCATAGTGCTACTAAACTCATTCCATGCAGTTGTCTTAGAACTTAGGCATTGTAGAATAGTATGAATAAGGAATTTCCATTGTGGGGAAAAGAATGCCTTATAGAAAGTAAGCTTCTGTGAAATTTTCTCATACCTCATTAATGTAAGTTATTTAAAGATGGTAGCATTGGGTAGACAATCATCACCTTCAACATCTTCTAGTTGAAGATCTCTTCATACAATCGACTCAGTAATGATGATCTTCTTTCCATCCAGTAGGGCTTGTAACTGTACTTCCTCATTGACAGTTTTCACCTTGACAGTAGCTCAGAATTGTTCAATGCACGAAGCATATATTGTACGATTGATTGTTAGTACTTACTTTATAGTGTGTGCATTAAGAAAATCCACAATCTGCTCAAACCCTTCACTTTCAGCGGGTTTAGCCAAAAATACTAGCATGTTATTAGTATTAGCAAACTTTAGGGTCGTCATTGTATTGGGTTTTGATGATGCATGATGAAATTGAGTTAGGGTTTATGAATAGAGAGTATACAAAAGTATGAAATCGATCAAATGAGTGATTGAAACCCTTAATCGAAGTATTTATGAAAATACCCTCAACAACATTAACTACTACTTTTGGCATAGCAGCATTAACTATTGCTTTTGGCCTAACATTATTAACATTTTATCCTTAACAATATTAACCCTTTGATTAAAATTACTAATGGGTCTCTTAACAGTTAAATGTACTATTTTAGAAAGATATGGCATTGGTCTACCAGCATTCACTGTTGTTTTTAAGTGAGCAGTATTAACTTGTCTAGCAGTATTAACTGATACTACTATTTTTGTAATATTTTGTCTAGCAATATTAATAGATACTAAGCCAAACTTTATCAATACTGCTCTTGGAACCATGTTCTTTTTAGGATAGAAGTGAGTCTTTTGGCAAAATTCTGATGATTTACCCTTTTAGCATTGTTCCAAACAGGTTTTACCACCCTTTGATAATTACAATCAACGTGCAAGTGATCAAAACTTCCACACACATAAAAAGCTTTGTTAAACATCTCAAAATTACATCTTAGTCTCTAAGACATCATATTATTCCAGTTTCTTTGATTGCCTCTATGAATGTAAGTGTTTTGCCTATTTTGCTTAACTTGTTTAGTAGTTTTCCTATCAGTTTTGTTTGTTTGTTTAGCTTTGACAAAGTCTATCTTAACAAAACTAAGCTTAGCTGTTTTCTTTTCAATTTTAGTTTGAGACACATTTTCTTCCTCCCCTATTTGAACCCAATCTCAATAATTAGAGCACCCCTTTAATCATAGCCCTTGAATCCATTTATCTTGATCTCAGCCCTTGATGTCCATCAACCAATCAATTATCATAGGATTGCCAACGTGTCTTGTTATTTCTTGGGAGAATAGGTTAAATGGGGTTGTCGGGTTATAAGGAAGAAAAGGTTAAGGGTGTTTGTCAGGTTGCAGGGTAGGACGAAAGGGATGGGTAAATAGTATTTGGATTTGGCAGGAAAAGGTTTAAGGAGTTTGATTTGTAACGGGGTTAGGGGTAAAGGGTAATGGGGTTAGGGTGTAAGGACTAATGGTGAAAACCCATAAGGATTAACTGTGTTAGTCTCTAAGGACTAACGGTGTAAAAGGTTTAGGGTGTTTAAGTTAAGGGTTAACAGGCTTTTTGGTTTGGGCTTTAATTTGGGCCAGATTTAAATTAATTAGATTTATGCTTTTATCATGGGCTTTTAATTATATAAAAGGCTTAATGGGCTGACTTGGCCCATTAAATTGTGTTCGGGTTGGCCCAATAAGATGCTTATGTCTTCGGCTTTGGCTTTTTACGCTTTTTCCATTCTGGTGCTCGGTTTTGTCGGTTTTGGCTTTGTTTTTGTTCTTTAGTGAATATTCGTTCCCTGCACAACATAAATCATAAAATACACAAATACAATGCATTTTTGATATATTTTAGTCATTTTAGGCTCATTTTATTAGGTAAAAGGTATGTGTAATTAAGCACATACCAAAATCCCCCATACTAAACTATTGCCGTGTCCTCATGCAATGCTATAAGTAAGCACTTTAGAAGAAAAAGAGTCTTAATTCCCCTTGACTAATTACCTCGAAAAGTAGCTAAGTGTTCATCATAAGGAATTAAGAACTAAATAGCTTTGAAAAACCCCGTTTTGACCATTTTAATATATCTACACTAATTACCACTCATATTTTTATATATTTCCTTTTTTTTTCTAACTAGAATGTCTGGACTTTTGTTATTTTCATAACCTTTAGGGTCATAGAATAAGAAGCACTTCAATTCTAAAATGCCCAAAAAGGATAAATTCATCGTCCCCGATTTTTCACTTGTCCCAAACCAAGCTCAAAAATGAAATCACCGTTAAATATAAGTTAAGATGCTAACACTACTCATATTTGTAACTTGTAAACTTTTCACTCCCGACAATTATTATATCTTAGGTGAATGTGCTCATTTCGAATTTCAACCATGGATCAACTTTTTAAGAAAGTTGCAATATTTCTATGCTTCACGTTCCACCCAAGAATAATGATTTTGAAGGCGAGATCATCCCATGTAGCGACTTTCGTCTCGGCACATCCCAGCCTTGCGGCTAAGTGACCAGGATTTTGACACCTCACAAAGACTAGTATCGAGACTCACGAACCTTCGGTTTCAAAACCCTTGGACTTCCCGTTTATACATAGAAAAACTACAACTAAAGCAAATTAGTCTTAGTTCAAAAATATATTTAAATTTTAGAAAAAGAGATTTTAATATATTTATTTATTCAACAACTATATGTTTATTTTTTTTGAGCTATAATCATAATATATTACCTCCACCCTTTAAACGACTACCACATCGGTTGTGAGCCGGCAAGAGGTAGTGGTCTTATTTCGGTGTAGGCCCCCGCCTTACATGAAGACTGAAACATCAGTTGTGAGCCGGCAAGATCCAGTAAACTGACGGGGATATTGTTTCTACTTATTAATATATATCATCATCATTATTTTTTTGCAACATTTATTACGCGGTATATAGAAAAATTTCTTTTTAGAAAATTTAAGTATATAGCTGAACTAAGACTAAATAAATTAATGTTATCGACTACATTAATAAAGCTTCAAATTCAAAAATTGTTGATTTAAGTTTAATTTTCGAAAATAGCACTTATTATTAGTCAGGTTAGGAGCTTATGGGAGAAAAAGCCACAAATTACACTTATGAGCTTGTAAGATTTCCAAATAATCCTTGTTTAGCATCTAACTCATAATTAACTCTATCATTTCTCGTTCTTCGCAAATTTAAAATCTTTAATAAAAAGATCCGCGAATGCTTAGTCAAATAAACTAGCTTAGTCAAGTTTATAAAGGTTAAGGGACAAAGCTAAGAGCTCAACACGCTCGATCGAGTCAAAATTTATTCTTATTCTACCCAGCAGGAAAGTCAAACATTGTGACAAAACACTTATTTTATTTTAAAATTTTTTTATTTTTTATTTATTTTTTGGTGGTAAAAATAAGATTACGTGAAAACAACGACTGCAGGCATAATCAAATCGATAGATCCCCCATACTAGAACTGAACATTGTCCTCAATGTTTTAAGAAGGGTCTCTATGTAACTCTAAAGCCGTTTATTAAGTATGCTCAAAGATAAACGTTAGTCGATAAGATTTGGGATATTGGATTCCCATAATCATGCTAAGGATTGAAGTTCGAGTGAACGAAGGACAAAACCACGAGCACAAGAGTCTTCATAATCCGGGGCAATCCTGGACATACAACACAACCCACGAAACACGAGAAATGAAGAGGCGAACCTCCTCACGTCCCACTTATTTATTACTACTACTATAATTATATTAGGATAAGCATGGGTTGCCACCCACGAAGTGCTTGTTTATTAATGAGTCACTAAGCTTGACTCGTCCTCGAATTAGTTTCCCATGGGGAAGGTTTAGAGATCCGAGACAACCATGGGTGGTATGTCCCCTCCAAAGTAGTATTTGAGTCTATGACCGTTCACCTTAAAGTTTGGTAGAGGGGGGCGGATAGTATCCGGATTTGCTTTGCAAGTTTATATTGAAAAGGCCGATGCTTTATTCTGATAAGATGTTCCAAAGCAACTTATTAATTGGCTGAAAAATGTGTCATTTATAATTTTAGTAGTAGGTTGATGATTTTAGGTGACATAGCGAGCGTAGAAGCACTAACTCGTTTTGTTCCTTCAATTGATGTTAAATTAGTTTGTTGTTGATATAATTGGTTAATTTATATGTTTTGATTGTAATTGTAGCGACTAATGATGGATGATGTGTGTAGTTAGTTAATTTTTAGCCTATGAATGATTATGTAGCAACTAAAAAATGAAGGCGAATTGTGTTACTGTCTTTTTTTTGTTTTTGACGACTAATGCGTAGCACGGTTGTAGTGCGTGTTTTATAAATAATTGTTATTAGACTGACAGATGATCTACTTCAGCTAGGGCCATTTGTAGATTTCGATTAGTTAAAATCGCTTTCAGATCTGCAAATACTTATGTTTTTTCTTTCTTTTCTTTTCATTCTAGATTTTGGTAAATAGGCTATTTTGAAAGATTTAGGGGCCATAGTAGTTTAAACTTATGTTCATTCGTTAGTTTTCCCCTAATTTTAGATCTAAGAGTTTTCATATGTGTGATTTGTTGTGTAGGCTGATAAATGAGAAGAACCGAATTATGATCAGGCAGTGTTGTAAAGAAAGTTGAGAAAAAGTTGATAAATGTGACATAGATTCTGATGATGGTGTGGAACAGAAGTTGAAGGATCCTATTGCTTCGGGTAATTGAAATTTATTCATAAAGGATTATGTATTTCTGTGTGGTGTTAATGATAAGCTTTAATGTGTTCTGATTTTGGTTGTGAAAGCTTTGCTTGAGTTTATATATACGCTTCAACAAATGCCATAACCAAGCGTTTATTAATCATGTATGATTTTCTTTTGCAGCAATTGACTCAAATAGCTAGCCAGAAGAATTAGAGCAACATGTAGTTTGAGGTGTGTGGACTTCTAAGTAATTTACAGGACTACATTATTATTTCTTACATTGTTATGACATACATAATTGTCACATTTTATTGCATTCTATTGTAGATATCAAGTTTTAGATCTGAACATATGCAATCACTCTATTCTTTGTTTAAGGGACTCCGAAGTGAAACTACGGGTTGGTTAATCTGGGCATGAGGACGAAGAGGTGATGTAATTTTTCCGTGTATGTATTTATGGTCAGTTTTTACAAATTTTGAACCCAAGTATCAATTCTCCAATTTTCCACTTTAAATTCAATATGTTTTGTTAGTTTGACTTCTGAGTTTATTTTCAGTCATGAATAAATGGGGCGGTGACTGTGGATACAATCAAGGTGGTACGCTGCAAGTAGGCGCTTGCTATTGTTATAATGTTAAGAAGATCAGATGTTCGGATACACACAAGATAGTAATGTAAGCTTCTGGAAAACTTTGACTTAAGTTAAAATTTAAGGCGTGAAGCGAGTAATTGCAGCTAGCCCAACACGAATACATTTGGAATACAACTAGGCACGTTTATGGGGATTCAAAATCATTAGGATATTCAGTCATTAGCATCTACCAAGGATATTTTGACCTTCGTCCACAATAACCTGATGTAGAACACTCAGAACCGATATACATATTAAAAAAGCTCAAAAATAAATTTGGCCCTAAAGTACTGCTTTATGCAGCAACTTTTTTGGCATTTCTCATAATTTTTAATACTAAAGAAAAACCAGGAAGTGATATTACTATTGCATCACATGTAAAGGGTGTATTCTATAGGAAATTCTATGATATATATTAGCACAATCATCAGTTTCAAAGGATTTTTGGATTGCTTATTAAAACTGCTTATGTGGTTATTTTAGAAATAAGCACTTTTAAGTTGCTTGCTAATTTTGATTAACGGATTATCTGATAAGTAATTTGCATTAGCAATCATAAACACCCTCAAGACTGTTAGGGGTCAGATAATCTATGATAACAAATTAAGAGTAGCTGCGATGAAGCTAAGTTTAATTGATTTTTCATAGGTGGTGACTGCCATTACGTTTTGAAAGTTATTAATTTGTTAGAGTATAGGGTTTAAATAAGTTTTCTGAAAAAGTATAATTGATTGGTTATGTGAAATTGATACTGATTTTGACAGTAAATCAGTTTAATTGATTTAAACTACTTATTAAAACTCCTTATGTAGTTATTTTTAGACATAAGTAGTTTTAGGTTGGTTGATATAAGGGATTTGAATTAGAAATCCCATACATCCTCAAATGGTTGTAGTCAACAAATGGTTTCACCGACCTGCTTGCTACATAGGTGAGTCTAATATGATAATAATTTGTGATTTTCTGACAAACTTTTGATATATTGTTAGTCGTGTATATGTATTATTTATCTAGGCAGCACGTGCTAAGATCCCCTAATGCTTTTGAATTAATTTGTCTCTCGAGAAAAGTTCATGCTACGTCCATGTATAAATTTGCTAACATTAATGTGTAATACGTCCTTTTTCGATGACTAGAAGTATTTGCATTAGTGATCTTCTAAGTGATTGATCATATGGGTTATGTATAATTTGTTATCGGGTTCACGAAGTTCCTGGAGAGGTAGCTTAAGGCCATCGCCATCAAAGAATGCACATATCTGTTTTGATCAATGCACTTGAGGAAAAGAGATGCGTCTTTCAGTTCCATATCAGAACTTCAACCAATAAACAATATAGGGTGAACTATTTCATGCTTTCATCTTAATATTTTTGTTTTGTGGGTTATGACATTTACCGCTTCTTATATTCTCAACTGTTTTTATTCTTAACGGTATATGAACGCCCCTTGCAGAATTTCTTAAGTTGCATACACGATTTCTTTCCCTGCTTATTTTGATGCCTAATGCTTTTTGTTACGCCATAGGTAACGAGCAGTTTATTGTCTCAGGTCTATTTTGCAAAAATAACAAAAAGAAAGACGATACACGCTATGCTTGCCGACGTTGGAAAAAGCACCTTTACACACACACGCTATAGAGTAGAAGATGGTCAAGAGGCAGATTAGGTAAAGTTTAGTTTTCTATCATTTACACTAGGAGTTTGGAATATAGGACCTTTCATCATCCCTAGAAGGTAGGCAATATTTGATGGCTTGAAACTGAATCCTACATATATGAATGAACATAACGTCGCAGGGTGTTTGGATTAGGCTGCTACAGAAATAAGAATAGGGTGTGTTTGAATTAGGCTGCTATAGATTTATGAATGACGTACATTAGGATCGGACTATTACAGGAGTGCAGGATAGATAACTACAGAAATAACGTATATTTCGATTAGGCCACTGCAGCCTAAACGCTTCAGATTGCATTCCTTCCTTCCACCTACAAACATATTGGTATGAAAAGGATAAAAGCAAAGTACAAAGGTCCAATTAAGGTTCTGTATATTCTTATAAATTAGAAAGATTGAATCTATTTTTTAACATCATACTTTACTAAAAGCTGTTTACGCCATGCTCGAAAATTGAAAAACACTTGAGATTTGTCTAAGTTGTCTTGGTCATGCTCCAAAAAATTAATGAAAAAAAAACTTGGAATTTGAGTTATCTCGGCTATGCTTCAAAAAAACTTAGAATTTGTATAAGCTATTTAAACCATGCTCTAATTTTTTTTAGCAACTCACAAACACTCACAAATGATCAGACAAGCAATCCCAAACACCCTTAAAACTGTTTATCTAATATTCTGATGTATCAACATGCCTTAGGCAAACTCGGATGAGATACATAGCATTTTCTTGGAATTTATATAATTTTATATTTCAGTTATTTTGAGTGAACAATGTTCAATATGTGTCGCACATCTAAATTGTGGAATTTATTTAGTTTGCTGCTATTTTTTTACAACTTACCAACATCTTTGTTACTGAGATCTATGTTATTTTACAACCAAAATCGGGCAACATGAATATAGCCAAAAACATGGATGCTTGAATAGCAGAAACATGGAGCATTTGTGTGCCGTTTTTTACAACTTTTGTGTTGTTTTTTACAGCCTTTTATGTGCTTGTTTATATGAGCATATTTCATTCCGAAAATACAGCTTTTAACTGTCTTATGCATCCATTATGAAAACGTCAAACTTGACATTGATAGTGTTATTTTTCTTGGTTTTCAGTGAGGTGTTTAGTATTGTATATTTTGTTTTTTTTTGTTATGTGTTTGCTAACGTGTTTTTGTTGTTTTTATAATGCAGAAACTTATATAGTTCCGATACATTCAGGAGAAACAAGCCTAGGTATGTTATGTCTTTTGCTTATTAGTTAACACCTGCTATGATGATTACTTTTTAAGAGATTGGATCATTATTAAAGGTAGCAAAACCAAATGGTCAAAACTGGTATTTTGGTATGGGTCAAAATTGGACGGGTTGGTTTGACCCTAAACACTTTTAGTTATGCGCAGAAGTTTAGCCTTTTGTTCTACAATAATAATCGAACTATTAGATGACTTCAGACCCCTTTCAACCATTTCGTTATAAAGCTAACCTTTTCTGTTTTACCCGTAATAGAAAACACAACTCGATGGATGCATAAGAGTAATTCGGAGATTATTCGTAGTGATGAGATGGGTCATTGCATCGGCTGCAAAGTCAACGAGTGTACCAAAAGGGTAACCCTCACGATGGTGGTGCATCCGAGACATAACGATACACAAGTGAGCGAAAACTAGCTGCTATACATAGTTAATGTACATGACAATGACAATTGGTTTATTTAAACATTTATGTATAGTTTGACAATACAGACACATGTATAAATTTCTATTACATAATGAATGTTTCACAATTTAGAGTCTCTGTTGCTATTGCATTCATCTTACATCATTTTTCATAGAAAGGTTTGATAACATAAAAAAAGGTTTGATAACATAAAAACCCGCTCTCCGCAGCGAAGCGCGGGTTAAAAACCTTGTTGTTTCTACTTATTAATATATATCATCATCATTATTTTTTTGCAACATTTATTACGCGGTATATAGAAAAATTTCTTTTTAGAAAATTTAAGTATATAGCTGAACTAAGACTAAATAAATTAATTTTATTGACTACATTAACAAAGCTTCAAATTCAAAAATTATTGATTTAAGTTTAATTTTTGAAAATAACACTTATTATTAGTCAGGTTAGGAGCTAATAGGAGAAAAAGCCACAAATTACACTTATGAGCTTGTAAGATTTCCAAATAATCCTTGTTTAGCATCTAACTCATAATTAACTCTATCATTTCTTGTTCTTCGTAAATTTAAAATCGTTAATAAAAAGATCCGTGAATGCTTAGTCAAATAAACTAGATTTGCATATTTAAAGTCAATTATGGAAACTTGCAAAATCTTGCTTGATAAGCTATAATTTCGCAGTATTAAAGCTTTCCTTGTATAAAAGAACATAGCAAAAAGCTTAAGTTTATAAAGGTTAAGGGACAAAGCTAAGAGCTCAACATGCTCAATCGAGTCAAAATTTATTCTTATTATACCCAGCAGGAAAGTCAAACATTATGACAAAACAATTATTTTATTTTTGAAAATTTTTAAATTTTTTCATTTTTTTGGTATTTTGGTGGTAAAAACAAGATTACGTGAAAACAACGACTGCAGGCACAATCAAATTGATAGATTCTCCCCCATACTAGAACTGAACATTGTCCACAATGTTTTAAGTAAGGGGTCCTCCTACTAAATCTAAAAGCCTTTATAATTAGTGCTCGCGCGCAGATAAACGTTAGTCGATAAGATTTAGGATATTGGATTCCCAAAATCATGCTAAGGATTGAAGCTTGAGTAAACGAAGGACAAAACCATGAGCACGAGAGTCTTCATAATCCGGGGCAATCCTGGACATACAACACAAACCACGAAACACGAGAAAGGAAGAGGCGAACCTCCTCACGTCACACTTATTTATTACTACTACTATAATTATATTAGGATAAGCATGGGTTGCCACCCACGAAGCGCTTGTTTATTAATGAGTCACTAAGCCTTGAACTCGTCCCGAATTTAGCCGTCATAGGTGAAATTTAGGTAGATCCGGGACAACCATAGGTGGTATGTCCCCTCCAAAGTAATGTTTGAGTCTATGACCGTTCACCTTGAAATTTGGTCCGTCGGTTTGAGATAACTCGACGGTACCGTAAGGGAAAACTTGAGTAACGGTGAACGGTCCGGTCCAACGGGTTTTGAGCTTGCTCGAGAAAATCTTTAATCAAGAATTAAAGAGAAGAACTCGATCACCAACGTTGAAAACGCGGTTTTTAATTTTAGAGTCATGAATCTTCTTCGTTTTCTCTTTGTAGATTAAAGAGTTCTCGTAGGCTTGATCCCGGAGTTCATTTAATTCATTCATTTGAACTTTTCGGTGATCACCCGCGGTCTTGAGGTCAAAATTGCAATGTTTCAAGGCCCAATAGGCCTTGTGTTCAAGTTCGATAGGAAGATGACAAGCCTTTCCGTACACTAACTTATATGGAGTGCACCCGATGGGTATTTTGAAAGCTGTACGGAAGGCCCATAAAGCATCGTCTAACTTATTGGACCATGAAGTATGATTTTTGCCTACGGTCCTTTCCAAGATACGTTTCAAACCATGATTTGAAACCTCCACTTGTCCACTCGTTTGTGGATGATACGCGGTAGAAAGACGGTGAGTAACTCCATACTTAAGCATGACCTTTGCAAATTGGTCATTGCAAAAGTGAGTACCGCGATCACTAATTATAGCACGAGGAGTTCCAAATCGGGCGAAGAGAGATTTCAAAAATATTAACGACAACTTCGTGGCATCGTTAGTGGAGCCTTTTTGTTCACCCATTTAGACAAGTAGCAACTGCCATGAGAATGTAACTATGTTCCCTCGAGAAGACGGAAAGGCCCCATGAAATCGATGACACCATACGTCCTAAGATCCTGTATACTTGAATTGTATTTATAGGGCATTTCATCTTTTTGCGAATTTTGCCTTGACGTGACAAGCGTCACACTGTGTGACAAGTCATGGGCAGTCTCGGTAAATATGCAGCCAATAGAATCGAAATCAAAAGGCTTTTTTTAGCGTTGGTAGTTGGCACCATGATGTCCCCCGGTGGGTCAATTATGGCAAGCTGTGAGGATGTCAACATCTTCTTGGCCAAAAACACACCGTCTAATCACTTGATCCGCACATATTCTAAACAAGTAGGGATCATCCCATAAATAATGCTTAACATCTTTAAATAATTTTTCTTTTGTTGGGATGACATCCCTTTCACAATAAAATTCCCCGCATGGTAGTTTGCAATGTCGGCAAATCTTGGTAGGGATTTTCAAGTCTTGATAAGTGGTCGGCGGCGAGATTCTTCGCTCCTTTTTATCATGAATAATGACATCAAATTCTTGGAGTAGGAGAATCCACATGATCAATCTCGGTTTAGCATATTGCTTGGCAAGAAGATATATGAGAGTCGAGTGGTCCGTATACACTATGGTTTTCGATATGACTAAGTAAGACCGGAATTTCTCGAAAGCATATACCACGGCTAATAATTCTTTCTCCGTAGTAGTGTAATGTGCTTGAGAATCCGTCATGGTCTTACTAGCATAGTGTATAGGCTGAAAATGTTTGGTCTTACGTTGCCCCAAGACTGCACCTACCGCATAATCACTAGCATCACACATAATTTCAAATGGTAGGTCCCAATCGGGGGCAATTAATATCGGAGCTTCGGTTAATTTCTTCATTTTTAGAGGTATATTAGAATGCTTCACACAATTCTTTTGAAAAAAAAGGGGTTTCCATTCCAAGAAGAGAGGTTCATCGGCCGGCGATTATAGAAAAATAATGAATAAATCGACGAAAGAACCTGACCTTGACCTAAAAAACTTCGAACGCCTTTGATGGAAGTCGGATGAGGAAGTTTAGCTATACCATCAACTTTAGCATTGTGCGACCTTAATCCCGGGACTTGAAATCTTATGCCCTAGAACTATTCCTTCTTTTACCATAAAATGACACTTCTCCTAATTCAGAACAAGATTAGTCCTCTTCGCACCGGATATGAGCAATTTTGTCTAAATTGACATTTTTCATTATGTTTTTGATCATTTAGGGTCGTTTTTCATGGTAAAAAGTATGTGTAAAATTGCACATACCAGCTATCATGCACCTTTGGAACGTGCCCGGAGCATTACATAAGCCGAAAGGCATGCGTCGGTAGGCAAACGTCCTATAAGGACAAGTGAAGGTGGTATTCTCTTGGTCTTGCGGGTTAATTAGAATTTGAAAATATCCCTAGAAACCATCTAGAAAATAATAGTATGCGTTTCCCGCTAGTCTTTCAAGCATTTGGTCCATAAACGGTAACGGGAAATGATCTTTACGAGTGGCATCATTTGACTTTCTATAGTCAATGCGTACACGCCATCTCGTAACTAATCGAGTAGGTATCAACTCATTATCTTCATTTTCAATCACGGTTATACCGCCCTTCTTAGGCACACAATGAACAGGGCTCACCCACGAGCTATCGGAGATAGGGTAAATCAATCCGGTATCAAGGAGTTTGATAACTTTCTTTTTGATAACCTCATGAATTTTTGTGTTAACCCTTATTTGATGTTGAATTACCGGTTTAGAGTCATCCTCCATTAGTATTTTGTGAGTACAAAATTGAGGGTCAATGCCCTTAATATCGGAGATTTTCTAAGCGATGGCACGCTTGTGTGACTTTAAAACCTTCAGAAGTCGAACCTTCTCATCTTCTTTTAAGTTTTTAACAATTATGATGGGTAGTTTATCGGTACCCTCTAAAAATGCATACTCAAGATGAGAAGGTAAATCCTTGAGCTCAAGCTCTGGAGGATCATAAATAAAAGATTTTATGATTTTAAGTTCCTCAACATGAAGTTCTTTCGAAGGGAGAGGAGATGATGGATCATGGTTTAATAACTTCTCGAGTAGAAGAAGGTCTCCCTCCGGATCAAAGTCGTCATCATCAATTCCCGGTGGAATTGAATCATTTGTAAGACAAGCTTCGATTTCCTCCAAAATGAAGTCACCTTCCTCAAAAGGTGTGAGAGAGGGGGAAGAAGTAGAAAGGATAGGATCTAAAGACGGAGTAGGATTGCCACTTGTTGAACTATCCGAAAATCCAAGCACTTCTTGAGCATACTCCTTACAAGCTACGTCGATGACATCGATTCGATTAATCGACACAGCATCATTGTAGGAGTATCTCGAAGTTTGACCAACTTTAAAGGTTATGGCTTCATCATCAACTCGGAGAGTTAATTCTTCACCGTAAACATCAATCAAAGCACGTGCCGTCCTCAAAAAGGGTCTCCCGAGAATTAAGGGAACCCGAGGATCGACAACATAGTCAACGACTATGAAGTCGGCCGGAAAATGGAACTTTCCTACTTTAACAAATACATCTTCGGCAATACCGGATGGACTAGTTGTCGATTGGTCTGCTAGTTCAAGAATAATTTGAGTAGGAGTAAGTTCAGGGAGTGAGAGCTTCTTCCATATGGAAAGAGGCATCAAGTTGATGCTTGCACCAAGATCGGCCAAGGCTAAGCATTCAACTAACTCCGGAAAATCACATGGAATAAGAAACTTGCCGGGGTCTCCAAGTTTTTCGGGCAACTTTTTTAGGATAACCGCCGAACAATTCTCATTCACCGGTGTTTTAGCTAAGTCAAACAATTTTTCTTTGTTATTAAGGAGACTTTTAAACATTGAAGCAAATTTCGGCATATGTAGAAGAGCATCCGCGAAACTGAGCTCGAAATGTAATTCCCTAAAGATTTCAACAAATTTCGAAGCTAGATTATCATCTTTTTCACGGAGCTTCTGTTTGTTAGCTCTTGAAGGATAAGGTATAGACGATTTAGGCTTAGGAGCAACAACGGGCTCATCAATTGGAGCTTGAGTTTGGACTACCGGAGGTTGGATGTTTTCGGTACTCGGTTGCACCGTATCCTTTGTCACCTCGGGTTCCCGTTCCACCACCTTGGGAAGAGGAGAGAGAGGAGGTGGAATTGGAGGTCCATCATAAGAAATACCACTTCGGGTGGTGATTGCTTTCAAGTCACCTCTCGGGTTAGCAACGGTGTTGCTAGGAAGTGAACCCGAACCCGAAGAAGAAGCGGTATTCATTTGAAGAAAACTAGTCATCATATTCTTAAGCTCTTGGTTTTGCTGTGACATATCATCCCTTAATTCCTTCTTCATATTACTAATTTGATTTTGCATAGCTCGCATATTAGCGTCGTTGACCTTCATGTAGTTCGAAAGATCATTCGAAGGTCCAACTTGAGCTTGCTGAATCGGAGCTTGATAATTCGGATTTCCTTGATTGTAATTATTTCCTCTGTTTTGATTGTATCCTTGATTGTACCGGGTTTGATTATTTTGCAAATTCGGTTGAGCAAAACCCGGTGGTCGAATTTGGTTAGCTACACTCTGAGGACGGTATCCGGTATTTCCCTGATTGTAGTTCACTGCGGCTGCTAAAACATATCCTTGAATATTATCTCATATCTTTGATTCTGATTATAGGTTGCTGCGGCTGCAGAAGTATTGAAAGTGTTGTCATCGGCGGCAAGACACTCATAGTAGGGATGCGGTCCACCACAAGTCACACAACTTTCAGAAATTGCTTTAACGGTCCTCATTAAGATGAAGTTCTTAACAGATGAAGTATAAATTAACGCATCAGTAAGAGCGGCAATCTCCGATGACCATGCAGTTGGTAGAAGAAGAAGTATTAGCACTCACTTTGGAAATAACCGGTTTATTTTGTGAATTGCGAACTTTCGATTTGTTTTCAATAATTGTCAAAGCATCTCGAGGAGTTTTAGTCAAAAGATTACCACCCGCGGAAGCATTCAAAGAATCTTGATCGGTTGGGTTTAAAACATTGTACAAAGTATCAAGTTGATGTAATTCCATAAAACCGTGATGTGGGCATGCACGAAGGAGATCCTTGAAACGGTCTCATGCCTCACTAAACGTTTCCTCAAACTTTTGTTGAAAATTTTTGATTTCATTTCGGAGATTTGTAGTTTTGGAAGGAGGAAAGAATTGGTTAATAAACTTGAAAACAAGGTCTTCCCAAGTAAGAATAGAACGAGGGGGTTCTTTTTCGAGCCAAATCCGAGCTGCCCCCTCGATAGAAAATGGAAAAAGAATAAGCTTAATCGACGAATTAGGCACATGTTTATACTTAATCGTGGAAGTAATCTTGTTAAACCAACGAATGTGAGCATGATAATCTTCTTTCTCAAATCCGTAAAATTGTTTTGAAGTTACAAGATTTAAAAGACCATGTTTAAGTTCAAAATTCTCTATGAGAATAGCGGGAATAACGATAGAATCTCCGTAACCCTCGATGGGTGCTTGGAGTAATTCCGCCATAGTACGTTGATCGGCCATCGTAACTACGAAGAGAAAACTGGTTTTTTTCGACTCTTTGCTTGGAACGTCTACGATTACGACGTTTCAGAGTCGTGAAAGATTCAGCAATTAAATTCGATGAAGAGCGGGTGTGCATGCACTAAAAATAAAATAAGAAAAATAAAAAGAAAAATATTTTTGTAACTGATAATCGAACAAGTGTAAGGTACATCCTCTTAGAAAACGCACATAAGAAAGTCGCATGAGCGGGTTAATCCGAAATCGTTCTTAAATAAACTACATTCCTCCTTTCGGGTCGAAGTTCATAGGATCAACCCTCCTTAAACCTCTCTTAAAGTTTGTAATCTAAAGGTGAGCCAATTTTACAAGTGACACAACGGTTGCTTTTATTGTTTTTTAATTTATTTTTTGGCTTTTTAAAATACTTTAGGAAAAGTATTTTTGGTTTTTCTAATAAATCTACGAAAATAAATTGAGAAAAATAAAATATTTTTGTATTTTTTTTGTTTTATATAAAAGAAAATAACAAAACGATAACTTCACGAGGAAGGGTCTTCAAAACACTAATCTACAAACTTCAACGCGATATTGGTTACACACCTCTCCGGCAACGGCGCCAAAAATTGATTCGGGTTTAATAGTATATATATATATATATATATATATATATATATATATATATATATATATATATATATATATATATATATATATATATATATAACTAAAATACCTATTATCAAATAATATAAGAATAGTATTCCGTAAAGAAATGAAAATCACTTTAGGAAAAGTGATGACCAAATCTACCAGTTCGTATACCGACGAATGGAATTTTGGAGAATCCGTTTTTTAAGTTTGTGATCGGGTGATTTGAATAGTCAAGATTTGATTTTGGATTCTATTTCTACTAATGAAACGCAAAAGCAATTAAAGGCAAGCAAACAATTAAAGCAATTAAAGATTAAGCACGAAAACGTTAACGGGAATTTAAAAACGCGACATATAAACCTAAATTATCAAATTTTACCCCTAAAAATGAAAATTTAATTTCTAACAGCCCTAAATGATAAAAAATAATTTTAGAAAATAGAATTATATTTTTTTGACTTTTATTTATTTTTTTATGAATGAAAAACTATTTTAATCTAGAAAATTAATTAAAAATACTAAACTAATTTATAAAAAACTGGAAAAATTACTGAAAATGCTTTAAAGTATTACAAATGTAAGAAAAATAAAATGGGCAAATAAGCTAAACCTAATAAGCTGTAAATAAGCAAAATAAATCGTATAAGCTAAACATGAAAATGACTATAAGATTTAAAGGGTGCATGCTTATAACTGAAAAAGTCCCTAGGGCAGATGGTAGAGGGTGTGTGTGTTAAAGTGTTGGGGGTTAAGGGGGAGGTCACAGGTTCGAAACCTGTGACTTCCTTTTTGATGAAAACATTTTTTTTATTTTCTTTTTGAAAAAGCTAATCAATAAGTAAAAATTAGCACTTTTAATAAAGACACTTTTTAACAAAACTCAAAAATAAGCTTAAAAAGCTGATTAAAATGACAGTTTGGCTATGTTAAACTATATGACTAAAGGCTAAAACTGTTTGGCTTTTTAAGATTGAATAAGCAACAAAAAAAGCAAATAAGCTACAAACAGGTCATTCTCTAGACTTAATGAGCACTTGTTACTATAAATAAAAAATAAAACAAGCTAACAAGCACTGAAAAGCATAAAGACAGAAAACTCAAAAAAGACAGTTTAGAAATATTTTTTTAACAAACTTTAAGCTAAGCTATAGGACAATTAAGCACTACTATTAAGCTAAAAAGCCCAAACAGATTAAGAATAGACACTAATAAGCACATAAAAGCAAGAATTAAGCAAATAAGATTAAGGAATAAGCTAGAAAAAGACTAAATAAAATAAATATTACATTTGTTTTTGGCTTTTTCAAAGATAAAATTACACTTTTTAAACTTAAAATTAAGACTCAATAAGCAAAGAAAAAGATCAAAAGTTAAAAACAGGTAAAGAACTTGACTCAATAAGTAAATTCAAACTAAAATTAAGCTTAATCAAATACTAAATAAGCTAAAAACTTAAGCTACAATAGACTGCATACTTAGAATACTTTTGACTTTTATACTAAATGACTCTTTTTCAACTAAAATTTAAGTCTCAAAAATGACTTGGACAATCTAAAAGATTAAAACATATTGAGACTAGACTCTAATAAGCTAAATGAAACAAAATTTAACCTAATTTAAGCTAAGAAATAACCACAATATGAACTGCAAAAACTGACTTTTAAAAACCTATGAACTTGACTGATTTTTGGCTTAAATGCTCAAAAGGCTTTTCTGAAAGTAAATGACTCTAAACAGGTTTAAAATGATGCATATGAAACTCATTTTGATCACAAAAACTGCACTCAAATGAACTTTTAAGAATTTTGAACATATAAGCAATTTTAGAAAACTTAGAACTAGCCGATTTGGTTTTATGATAAAACTAACTTCAAAACTTTTAAAAACTTATTCAAAACTTATTAAAACTAACCTTAAGACTGATTTACACAATTAATATATATATATATATATATATATATATATATATATATATATATATATATATATATATATATATATATATATATATATATATATATATATATATATATATAATATCAAATAGTAAAAAGCTGATTAAAATGACAGTTTGGCTATGTTAAACTATATGACTAAAGGCTAAAACTGTTTGGCTTTTTAAGATTGAATAAGCAACAAAAAAAAAGCAAATAAGCTACAAACAGATCATTCTCTAGACTTAATGAGCACTTGTTACTATAAATAAGCAAATAAAACAAGCTAATAAGCACTAAAAAGCATAAAGACAGAAGACTCAAAAAAGATAGTTTAGAAAGATTTTTTTGACAAACTTTAAGCTAAGCTAAAGGACAATTAAGCACTACTATTAAGCTAAAAAGCCCAAACAGATTAAGAATGGACACTAATAAGCACATAAAAGCAAGAATTAAGCAAATAAGATTAAGGAATAAGCTAGAAAAAGACTAAATGAAAGTGACAGATTACTTGTTTTTGGCTTTTTCAAAGATAAAATTACACTTTTTAAACTTAAAATTAAGACTCAATAAGCAAAGAAAAAGACCAAAAGTTAAAAACAGGTAAAGAACTTGACTCAATAAGCAAATTCAAACTAAAATTAAGCTTAATCAAATACTAAATAAGCTAAAAACTTAAGCTACAACAGACTGCATACTTAGAATACTTTTGACTTTTATGCTAAATGACCCTTTTTCAACTAAAATTTAAGACTCAAAAATGACTTGGACAATCTAAAAGCTTAAAACAGATTGAGACTAGACTCCAATAAGCTAAATGAAACAAAATTTAACCTAATTTAAGCTAAGAAATAACCACAATATGATCTGCAAAAACTGACTTTTAAAAACCTATGAACTTGACTGATTTTTGGCTTAAATGCTCAAAAGGCTTTTCCAAAAGTAAATGACTCTAAACAGGTTTAAAATGATGCATAGGAAACTCATTTTGAGCACAAAAACTGCACTCAAATTAACTTTTAAGAAATTTGAACATATAAGCAATTTTAGAAAACTTAAAACTAGCAGATTTGGTTTTATGATAAAACTAACTTCAAAACTTTTAAAAACTTATTAAAACTAACCTTAAGACTGATTAAAAGCTTAATGAAATTGGTTTAATGACCAATAAGTGGTCAAACAGCACTAACTAAGGTTAGTACTGCTTATCCCAAACACTCCTTTAAAATCTAAAAAGCACTTTTAACCTTAAAACAGATTTCAAAAATCAGTGAAACTTGAAATCAGATTAAGCACAATGTATATTAAGGACATTTAAACAAAAACTCCAAGGAAATAAGCACTTAGGTATAAGCTAAACTAATATGCATATTTTTGTTTTTTTCAAAGCAGTTTTGACTAAAAATTAATGAAAGCTTAAGACAGATTAAAAGAAGCTATAAACTAGATTCAATAAGCTATATTAAGACAGAATAAGCACAAATAAGAACACAATAAGCAGAATTAAGCTGATAAGCAGAATAAGCAGATTCATACACTAAAATAGAATTTAAGCTAGATAAATGATAAAAATGAAACTTACTTGGTCCTTTGCTCAAACAAGGACTAGAATTGCTCTAAAGAGCTTAAATCTACATGCTGCTTAAAGAATAAGCTCTGAATAAGTCCTATAAGCCCTTCCCTTTTTGGCTTATCTTCCAAGTGGCTTATTCAGTTATTTGAGTGGATTTTTGGTAAATGACTTATTCAGTTTAGCTTAAAACAAGCTAAACTGAATAAAGGCTAGCTTATTAGTTATAAAGGGCTTATTGAGCTTATTTAATTAAATTCAAACCACATTTTAACAATTAGCTTAATAAAAAAACAGAATTTAAAACAAAATGAAACTGTCTTTTATTAATACTCAAACGAGATTACAAGCTTCAAAAGAAATTACATTAAAAAATGACTATAAGCTAAAAGATTACAAAATAAGCTACTAAACTCCTAAAAAGCTAGATGTCCCATCTGTGTGTTGAGGAGCTCTATTTATATCCTGAAGAAGAAGGATCTAGAGCTTCAGGAGCGTCTACAGCTTCTCATCTCAACCATTGATTCCCAACCGCCTCAATATCAAATCATCCTTAGCCCTTGGATTAAGTGCCACGTCTCATCCACCAATAGAATTGCTGGGGTCTGCCAGCGTGGCTAAATTGGGTTTCAGAGAGTACAGGAGGAATCTTCTAGAAGCAAAAGTGCGTGTGGGAAAAATAGGGATTTACCCCCGATGTAAAATGTGTGTAGGTGAAATGGAGGGAAAGGATAGAACTATGTACAGTAATTTTGACTAGGAGTTATATGGTTTGACTTTAGGCGGGTTGGCTTTTAACTAATTTGGGGCTTTGACAATGGCTTTTGGACTTGTAAAAGGCTAATAAAGGATTTTAGGCTTATATATTAACATTAAATTGTAAAAGGCTGGCCCTACATTGGGTGGCCGGAGTTGGTCCAAGAAGATAGAAACCCTTTGGCTTTGGGGTATTTTTTTTATTCCGCTCTTTCTATTCCCTTCTCCGTTTTGCTCATTTGCCTTTTATTTTTGTCCTTTTAAAAATGAATACTTACCTGCTAAGACACAATTTACAATACAAACGAATACAATGTATTTTTATGTCGTTTTTGGTCATTATTGGTCTTTTTAGCTCGTTTTAATAAATAAAAGATATGGAGGTAATTATTTAAGCAAATACCAGTGAATGATGTGAATGTGCGTGCTAAATCTAAATCTAAACGAAATAAAATGAGAAAAGTATGGAAATCTACGGGAAAGGTGTTTAATAAAATTGGATATAGTTGGAAACCTATAGGTAGGACCGTCATTATAGTTGGAAATAGGTTCCCTTTAACTAGGATTACCTCCACTAAAGTAATGCCAACTAAGGAAACCTATACCAAATCAGTAGCTACAGTAACTCATGGTATCTTAGTTTACAGTAGGAGACCAAACGTAACAAGGGTCCATGTAGGTCCATGATGAGGTGTCCTTATTATACACTCTTTAAAATGGTCGTTTTTAACCCTTAAATTATGTTATTTATGCCAAAATAGGTACTTAATCGTGTCCTTTTCAGGTTTTTCACATTGAAGGCAATTGAAGAATTACACGTGACTGGCTAATTGGAGGAAGAAACGGATTAAGACTAACGACCTACAACCACCATCTCTTAAGATAATGTTTCTCGAGCAGCTGAGTGAGCGGCGTCACAGATACAACGTGACGCCGTCACAACGAAGACCAAGACGGCGTCACAAGATCTCACGACGGCGTCAGAGCACACGACCCAGCCCATTATCTAGAATATTCTCTTTCATGACGGCGTCACGACTAAAATGCGACGCCGTCACAACGATTTTCCTATATATACAAACCCGAATTTAGGGTTTTAAGTGTGTAACTTTAGAATAAAAAGAGGGTACGAACCCTAGTTCGTTTAGCAGCTGTTAGGGATGATTTTAGGGCCTAAAAACCCTATTGTACTTCCTCCAACTCATGTTTTAATCAAGTAAGGTTTATTTAATCATTCAATATGTCTATGTGTTGTTTGATTCATTTATGTTCTTGCTTTATCTTTAACATGCTTGGCTAAACCTCCTATTATGTTTATTTATGATTGTATGAAACCTAGAATGTAGATCTTAGTGGTGTTGCTTCTTGTGATGGATATGCATGTTAGGTCTTAGAAAACCAGCTTTTGTCTGTATCGTTGTTGATATGTCTAGGAAAACATGATTGTGTAGAAAGGATACCATCGGGTAACAGTCTTCATACTACCTTGCCCCTTATATGGTTGATCCACTCTTAATATATTTCACATGCATTTAATATACTCTTAGGGGCCTTGTAATAGTCTTCATACTACCTTACTTGTGCGTTGCCTTAACAGAATATTAAATAGACGACGGGTTCGTGTAATTCGTTCATGACTTAGGAAATAATTACATAGATCATCACAAGTGTGACAAAGCAACAACACTAGGAGAAGCAATATAGGGAGTAATACATGGTTAAATAAACATAATCTTTTATTTTATTGTTATCATCAGTAGCGTAGTTAATATTTAGTTTAATAGCTAAAATCAACCAACCTCTCAAATATATGATTTACTTGCCTTCCATAAAATATAAAAATATAAAAATAATATTCTCTCAACCCTTAGAATTATGTTAGACCGTGATCAAGTCTTCCCAACATATTCCTTGAGTGAACGATAACAACCCCCCGAGTCAGGCCTATACTACTACTACAATGATTAGGTGCTCTGCCTAGGGAGTTGTAAAACTTCGTGTAGAAGTCTAATGACGACCGCGTCAAGTTTTTGGTGCCACCGCCTGGGGAATAGTTATGTTTTGATCATTGTTTAACTTAGTTCTACTTGCTTGAATCCTTTCAAGTGAGACTTTAATTCCGCATATTAGCTTTCTTGTAGTCTATCTTTTTCTTTATGCCCTTTGTTCGTAACATTTGTACATTTGTAAATTATAATGATTAGGTATGGTTATTCTAGCATAGGTAGGTTTGATGTATTCTTCCGTAATCAACTCTTGGTGTTCCAACAACATCAAGATTAATCTCTTTACGATTCTTGGACTCGTTTCAAAGACATAATCCGAAAAGTCCCGAATCATGGCATTCGTAAATGGACCCTAATTGAAATCTTTCTTAAACATCTTGACTCGTTATCCCATCATATCATCAATTTGACAGCAAAAGGGGATCTTAGGAAGTTTAGTGATATAGGAGCATGGTATGCCATATGCCCAATATGATAAAAAAATGTAGCAACCCAACAAGCGCTATTTCTGATGGAACAATAGCAAATCCAAATGATCAAATAGTTAGGGACGATATGGTTAGGGTACAGGCACCTAGGTGCATGACATGGTTAGATTATGTTAAGCATAAAGATTTCCTAAGTATGATAGATAATGATGTAGGAATTACAAGCCCTGAGAGTACCACACAAACCCTACCGTCATTTGAGGAATACACACTGCCCGTGACTTACCCAGAAGAAGTAGAAAATACTTTAGGAACCCTAATAGAGGTAGAACCTTTGAAAAAAACAAAACTAGAAGAAGTAGGCTTGAATTGTAATCACAACACTCCATTTAGTTCTAGGGAAGTTTCTAATTTTGATGGACCGGAGCCTCACCTTTATTCAATAGTCCATCCTTAGATGTAAGTCTAGGAGACGTAATAAGCCTCGAACCACCCATCAAACCACATAGTTCTAGGATGAAGGTAGTAGATTATTTAACAACTCGAACACCGCCTTTACCTCACGTGGCAAATTCCTATCCTAAGGGTGTGTATAGTTATTGTAACCCAGGTATAGATGACCCTAAGAGACATTATGGATTTAAACTAGGTTTATTAGGAAAAAAGTGTATCCCTAGGTGTTGATATTTCAAATTGGGAGATGTTTGATGATGATTAAGGATTAGAATCTAAGGAATTTTCTTCTCTAGGAGAAGAACTTAGTTTATTTGATAAGCTAAATGAAGCAGATAAAGGTAGAATTCTAGAAGCACACCGTTTAGAGTCTATTCTTCAACAACAAATTTCTCAACATATGGCCTCTTCTCACAATAATGGTGTGTACCGTTACTATCACCCGCACTTGAACTCAAGTGTAGGGGAACCCTCACCTTTATCTGTTAAATAAGGGTAGAGTCAGGGTCGTGACTCGAACAAAAACAAGCGCTTTTTGGGAGGCAACCTAATATTTATTTTTATCGCATATTTGGAGTGTCTTGTGTGTTTTAATTCTTTATAGTTTTTTTATTATGTTTGAATTGGTTTGTAATCATGCTTTGTTTATTTGTAACTTCGTCTTATTTGCAATCAAAGGTATTTTGCACCAAAATAAGTGTAGGGGAATTTATCCGGTTTTTTAGAGCCAAATTCAAACATGCAAAATAAATTGTTTAGATTAATTCGTGTCAGTTTCGAGTCATATGATTGAATTGTTAAATCTTAGGTTTTATGCAGCTATTTGTACAGGAATTAACTTATGGAATCAAGTGCAGGAAATTTTTCATCAAAAATAAAAATTTTGTTTTCACAGAATGTGGAGATGGCGTCACGATTTACACGTGACGCCGTCACCAAGACACCTGTGACGGGGTCTTAAAAACCCCGACGGCGTCAAACGCCCAAGTCTAGAAAACTTAAAGTTTTTAATTATTTTTTGAAAATAAAACTTGCATAAGCCTGCAAAACCCAATGAGTTTAACAATTCTCTCATCCTATCTTTACTGCTTTATAGAGTCAAAACCCTAAAATTCAATTTGTATATTTGTCTCTATCGTCACATTTTATGCTTTGTGTATTTGTCTATTGTCTTGATTACATTATATTAGATGAGAAGAGAGCATGAAGTTCGTAGGAAGTTTCATTAGATGATTCTTGGAGGATGATCTAACCAGTTTTCGCATGTTTCTTCTCCATTATTGAGCAAACCAGGGGAGTACTAGTTTCTTTTCCTTGTTTTCTTTTCCCTTTATTTCGTTCCTTACTGGTACTTTATAAACATTGGGACAAAGACAACTTAGTGTAGGGGGGAAATAACCTTAAAACTATTCTTATTCATTTGTCCATTTGCTTTGTCCTTAAAATGATGGGTAATATATCGAAACATAGCATAAAAAGGTGATTTTTACCCAAATTTAAATTTTTTATGACACATACCGACGAAAACCGAGTATTAATAGCGTCTCATGGATAGGAATTTATATGACTAGCACAATAACCCTCAGAATTCCACCCCAAAAATGTAAGGTTCGCCTTTAGATCTTTAGGAATTCGGGTATCTATTATTGATACCCAAGATAGTTTATACCTTTAGCCTTCTCGAGTTAAGGAGTGAGCAGATTCCGTCATTACGAATGTGTACGTGTGGTCTTTGTCGCCTGTTTTAGAGCATTGAGATTGGTATTAAATTATATGAGTGTACCGGTAGTATATTAAATTCTAGAACTTGTTATTGTGATGCATCCCGAGACCGCATAGTAAGTATTAGGATTTGCTTGATAAGAGGCATTAGGATTAACCCATATTTTAAACCTGTAATTGTTATGATGGTCACACCGATCATATAACTACTCACACCATTGCCATGCACTCATTATTAGTGCAGGATACCAAACTCTCCGAGCCTATCCTTTTTCACGGTTCTTGTAATTTTTTTGTGGATTCCAGATTATTAATGAAGAGCATTGTCACCCTTGAACCAATCGTTACACCTAAATAGCCTTAGCCTACCTTGTATGTACTCATCTTTAGTACATTCTTGTGTTTAACCAAGTTAATTATTTGAGTACACGGTTGCTAAGTCCTTATCCTTGTAAATACTATTTTGGAAGATTAGGATTCATGATAGTATTTATTTCGCAGAAGATTGGGGAAGAAAAGTTAAGTCAATACCCCCATATGTTTGTCAAAATTATCTTATACCCCAATTGGTTTTATTTTTTAAATTTTTGATCCCCCTCAATACGGGTCCATTAGATAATTTGTAAATATCATCATGTAAAACTCAAGTGGTAGAGGGTACGTGTTATAAACCCCATGTGATGTATTATGTTATTCAAAAAAAAATATGAGAAAAGAAAAAGAAAGAGATTGATGTAGAGTTGTGTAGAGTTTGTAGATCTTCATCCAAGTCTTGGCTTAGCAACCAAACCAAAGTGTATTCGTGTAAATAATTACCTAACCCTTCCACTCCAAAATTACCCAAAGCCACCCAAATGTATCCCATATGTTTTTGTTTCCATTATAAGTTATCTTACACCTACACCCCACAACCCTTTAAAAGACCTCTTAGATAGAAGTGAATAATACTTGCACCTAGCGATGGAGGTTTGATCCTTTACAAAGCCTATGGTAATTTGTATGCTATGACAGGTAATGAGTGTTGATTTTTTGTTTCCCCCATATGTTATAATTTATTATACAACTGAGTGAAAGAGAGAATCCCCAAACACTTATGTGAGGTGCTAGTATATACTTTCCGTGCTTTTAATTACAAGGTCTAGAAGGTTGTGTTGTAAAATACTTTTAAAGAGTACGTAAAATAACCCTCATATTGTTATTGTCTAGGTAAAAAAGCCCATTTGCTTGAGGACAAGCAAATCCCAAGCGTAAGGGTATTTGATGAGGTGTCATTTTATACACTTTTTTGGGGTTGTTAAACCCCCTAAATCGTGCATTTATGCCCAAAATAGGTACTTAATCGTTCATTTTCAGGTATTTCACATTTGGAAGGCATTTAGAAGAATTAACATCGTGACCTGGCTCAATTGGAGAAGAATACGAACAAGACTACGGAACGACAACAACATCTATCAAGATAATATACACAGCAATGAGACGGCGTCACAGATACAACGTGACGCCGTCATAATGAAGACCAAGACGGTGTCATAAGATCTCACGACGGCGTCAGAACATACGACCCAACCTATTATCTAGAATGTTCTCTTTCATGACGGCGTCACGACTAAAATGCGCCAACCGTCCACAAAGAACGATTTTCATATATATATAAACCCCAAATTATGGTATTTAAGTGAGAAACTTTTGATTAAAAAGAGGTTCTGGAACCCTAGTTCATTTAGCAGACTGTTAGGGTTGATTTTAAAGGCCTAAAAACCCATTTACTCCCACCAACCTCATTGTTTTACTTCATATGTTATTTAATCATTCAATATGTCTATGTGTTGTTTGATTCATCTATGTTCTTGCTTTATCTTTAACATGCTTGGCTAAACCTCCTATTGTGTTTATTTATGATTGTATGAAACCTAGAATGTAGATCTTAGTGGTGTTGCTTCTTGTGATGGATTATGCATGTTAGGCCTTAGAAAACCAGCTTTGTCTATAACCGCTGTTGATAAGTTTCCTAGGAAAACATGATTTGTGTAGAAAGGATACCATCGGGTACATTCATCAACAATACCTTGCCCCTTATATGGTTGATCCACTCTTAATATATTTCACATAGCATTTTAATATACACATTAGTGCCTTGTAATATCTTAATACTACTTAACTTGTGCATTTGCCACTTAACAGAATATTAAAAAGAAGGCGTGTTTTCGTGTAATTCGTTCATGACTTACGAAATAATTACAAATCAGCTACATATTGTGACTAAGCAACAACACTAGGAGAAGCAATCTAGGGAGTAATACATGATTAAATAAACACAATCTTTTATCTTATTGTTATCACCATTAGCGTAGATTAATATTTAGTTTTAAATAGCTAAAACCAACCAACCTCTCCAATATATGATTTTACCTGCTTTCCATAAAATATAAAAAATACAAAAATTACTTCTCTCAACCTTTAGAATTCTGTTAGACCATGATCAACGCCTTTCGCCCAACCTATTCCCTGAGGAACGATAACAACCCCCCCGAGTCTTTGCCTATACAACAACTACAACTATTATGCTCTGCTTCTATATGAGTTGTCAATCTCCTGTAGAAGTCTAACGACGAACTGCATCAATTCCATAAGCAAAGTTTACAGATTGTAGAATCTAAAACTTCAAACTCAAAGGACCCTAAACAACTTGGAGAACAACCTAATAACGAAGAAATTCATCATCTACTCATAAAAAATGCAGTTTCCAAATAGGCTCTCGAAAATGCCTCCGACTGTCTCAAAGCATAATTCCCGAAAAGCGCTCCTACAACTCAACAGATCGACAGTAATTATTTGGGTTACCGTTCATATTTTGGGAAAGGATCATAATGTTAAGATAATTGGTTAAGAAACATCAAATGGAGATGTTACCATTACACTGGATTATATGTGGAATGGGTAAAAGGTCAAAACTTTATTTCTCGAGGGTTGCCAATTTTTTGATTCCGATCTCGAAGTAGCTTTTTGCAAACACACCTTGTTTCATTCGTGACTTAGATGGTGTTGATCTACTCAAGGGATCTAGGGGTTTAAATTTATACACTTTATCTATGGACAATTTGTTGCTCTCCTATCCTATATGTCTATTGTCTAAGGCCTCAAAGACTAAGTCTTGATTGTGGCATCGCAGACTATCTCATTTAAACTTTGATTATATCACTTCTCTTACTAAACAAGGTCTTGTCCGAGGTCTTCCAAAACTAAAGTATCAGAAGGATCACTTGTGCTCTGCCTGTGATCTTGGTATAAGCAAGAAACACTCCCACAAACCCAAAGCTAAAGATTTCATTCAAGAAAAACTTTATCTGCTTACGGGCCAATGAGGATTCAAAGTATCAATGGGAGGAAATACATACTGGTTATCGTTGATGATTATTCTCGGTTTACTTGGGTGAAATTTCTAAGATCAAAGGATGAAGTTCCAGAGTTCGTTGACTAAATTTTCTCAAGATGAATCAAGTATTTGTCTGAAATTCAAACGTTTTCGTAACATCATGAATGATAAATGAGCATAGATTGTCAAACATACTCTAAAGCATACTAAGAAGAAGTCAGAATTTTCACATCAAGACATTAACGCACTCACAACAGAAGGCGCGTTGTCGAAAGACGAAACCGTACTTTAGTGGAAGTTGCTCGAACCATGTTAATCTTTTCAAAGGCTCCGTTATTTCTTTGGGCAGAGGAAGTTGCGACAGCTTGCTATACACAAAATCGATCATTAATCTAAAAACGTTACAATAAAACACCGTATGAACTTCTTCATGATTGAAAACCTAACTTATCGTATCTTCATGTTTTTGGTGCTCTCTGCTATCCCACTAATAATGGCGAAGACCTTGGTAAGTTAAAACCTAAAGCTGATATAGGAATTTTTGTTGGTTACGCTGATCCCGCGAAGAAAGCATTCTGAATCTACAACAAAAGGACCCAATTGATTAATGAAAACTATCCATGTTGATTTTGATAAGTTGACAACAATGGCTTCTGAATTATTCAGTTCAGGACCCGGGCCTAAATTTTTGACTCGTAGAATAATCAGTTCGGGACTCGTACCAAACATTCCTTCTTCAACTCCGTATGTTCCACCAACAAAGAACAACTGGGAAATATTGTTTCAACCAATGTTTGATGAGTACCTAATCCTCCATCATGTGTTGATCCTCAAGTTCCGACAGTCATTGCATCAGAACCTGCTGTTTCAACCGGTACACCTTCCTCAACTATAATTGATTAAGATGCGCCATCTTCAAGTACCTCTCAAATAACTCAAGAAACACCACCCCTAGTTATTCCTCTCAGTGTTGAAGAAGTAGACCATGACATTGACGTTGCATACATGGATAATAATCCCAATGTTGATTTTCCAATTCCAGAACCTAGTTCTGAAGAATCCTCTACTCAGGTTGTTATTCTAAATCATTTGCACTAAATTAATCAACCACCTGAACACATCAACAAATGGACCAAAGATCATCCAATTGATAATGTGATTGGCGATCCTTCTAGACCGGTTTCCACTCGACATCAACTACATGAGGCTCTATTCTATTATTTCAAAGCTTTCCTTTCTTCCGTTGAACCCAAGAGTTATAAAGAAGCATTGACATAATCCTATTGGATTAAAGCCATGCAATAAGAACTCAATGAGTTTGAACGTCTTGAAGTTTGGGAGCTGGTACCTCGCCCGGATCGTGTTATGATTATTACCTTAAAATGGATATACAAGGTGAAACTAGACGAACTGGGTGGTGTGTTGAAAAATAAGTCTCGTCTGGTAGTGAGGGGATATCATCAAGAAGAAGGCATAGACTTCTAGGAATCTTTTGCTCCAGTTGCATGACTCAGGCCATCCGTATCTTTATTGCATTCGCATTCTCATAGGAAATGGACGTCTACCAATAGATGTAATACCAACGTATTTGAATGTTAATAACTGCATGATCGAGGTCTACGTTAGTCAGCCGGATGGGTTTGTAGATCCATAGAATACCAACCATGTGTACAAGCTTAAGAAATCCCTTTACGGTTTGAAATAAGCGCCACGGGCTTGGAATGATTATCATTTCTACTCTCCCAGAAGTTGACCAAAGGAACCGTCAATCCAACATTGTTTGTCAGAAGAGAAGGCAAGGACATATTACTAGTATAAATTTATGTCGATGATATTATTTTTGCCTCCACTAAACCTGATCTTTGTGAATCATTTTCTAAAATCATGTGTTTACAATTCAAGATGTCGGTGATGGGAAAACTATCATTTTTCTTAGGACTACAGATTTATCAGAGTCCCAGCGGCATCTATTAAAAAATTTGGTATGGAAACCTGTGAACCAGCGGATACTCCAATGGTGAAGAAATCCAAACTGGATGAAGATCCACAAGGGAAAGCCGTTGATCCTACACGTTATCGTGGAATGATTGGCACCCTTATGTATCTCACATCCAGTAGACCAGACCTTTTATTTGATGTGTGCATGTGTGCCCGGTATCAGGCAAAACCTACCGAAAAGCACTTACATACGGTTAAGCAAATCTTTACCTAAGAGCAACCATTAATATGGATCTATAGTATTTAAAGGATTCTTGCATTGCTCTAACAACTTTTGTAGATACTGAGCATGCGGGTTGCCAAGATACTAGAAAAAGTACGTCTAAAAGTATGCAGCTGTTAGGTGATAGATTGGTGAGCTGGTCGTCAAAGAAACAGAAGAGCACCGCCATATCCACTACAGAAGCTGAATACATTGCCTTGTTAGGATGTTGTTCTCAAATACTTTGGATGCGATCATAATTGACTGACTATGGCCTTGTGTTCAACAAGATACCTCTGTACTGCGATAATAAAAGTGCAATTGCTTTATGTTGCAACAACGTCCAACACTTCTGATCCAAGCATATAGACATCAGACATCACTTTATCAAAGAACAAGTGAAGAACGGGGTGGTTAAGCTGTATTTTGTCAGAACAGAGTATCAGTTGGCAAATATTTTCACTAAGCCTTTAGCACGAGAACGACTTGACTTTCTCATCAACAAGCTAGGTATGAAAAGTATGTCCCCTGAGACTTTGCAAAAACTAGGAGACAAAGAGGAAGAGTAATGGTGGTAAACTCTTCATATATCCTTTGTTTCATATGTATATACGAAAATTAGAAAAACCCAAAAAGATTTTTCATTTTATATAAACTTTTCAAAAAGAAAATATAAAAGTATAAAATCATTAAAAAAACAAAAATCGGAAAATATAAAATATGGTGTTCTTGACATGTCTTTTGAAAATCGATAACATTTACGACCTTAGAAATGTCATTTAATAATGATACGAGGCTGTAAATGAAGTTTGAGCAGAAGTTCAAATAGTTTTCAAAACATGTCAAATGTCTTGCTATTATTTCAGATAGCAACCCGTTCTTTAACTTAAAGGCAAGTGTTTTGTCAAAAAGAAAACTTGACCTCACAATGAGAAATTAATTTTTCTCGGGAATGAATTACTTCATATTCATTCAAAGACTTGTGTTTACGTTGCAACACAACCCGTGCTTACGTTATCAAATAAGTGTACATGTCAGTGCATTTATTTATGTAAAATGAGAGAAATCTTGTTTTTATTGGTGTTGTTTTAAGGAAAATAATTAAACATATCAGTTTCTCATCTAAAAAGATTTTCAAAGAATTTTTTATCGCTCAAACAATGTCTACGGCTCTTTAAATAGAAAACGGGACATTATTTGAGGGGGAGAAATAGTCAAATTCTTTCAAAAATAATCTTTTAAAATGTCATCTTGAAATAAAATAGAATAAGTGTTTTTCAATAACGAATTATCATTTAAAGGGGAGTTAATGTATTTGTAACTTAATTGGTCTTAAAATGTTATTGAATTTAATCTTTAAGGGACTAAATGGGAAAATATAGGACTTAGATTCCTAGTTACAAACTTAAGGGGTTAATAATGCCATTCCTATAACTTAGCTAGACTTAGTGATAAGTTTAAATTAGAAATAGAAAAGGACATAAAACACAAGGACCATTTATGCCAATCTTGGAAACTTGGCCGGTTATATGTGTTTAAACACATTTCGCTCTCTCTCACACTTTTTAAATATTCCAAACACCCCTAAATACTCTCTACACATTTCGCTTCCTTCATAATTGTAAATTCAAACTTGGTTTCAAGGCAAAAGATTCACATCTACTCATTCATAGTTTATTCTTCATCCTCTAGGTAAATCGAATTAGCTTAAATCTCCTTTTTGCGCTCTTAATCAAGTAAAAACAAATTAGGGTTCATAAGTAAAAGGTTGAGGTTAATGTCTAATTGATTGAGGGATTTCGTTCGTTAGGGTGCGTCTTAGATGAGTGTGAAACAGGTTTGAATATATCTTAACCATTTGAGAGTTATGCTGATTTTTGTTAGTCGAATAAAGCGAAACATGTGTTCTAGGGTGGAACAGTTGTGGGTGTGTGTTAAGTAGTGTTGTGTGAATTTTCTTGTGCTATTCAAACATGTTTGTACCTCCTAAATGCTCTTTTACTTGGAAAAGTAGGAATTTAGGGCGTTAGTACAAAAAGAATGGCTATAAGTTTTCTCATAGGGCGTGAAATGTGTTTGTAAACTGATGTAGACCCTCAAGAGAGTATTATGTGTCCTATAAATGGCCCTAATCATGTTTTCCATGTGTTTCTCTCCTATATGTGCTCAAATTTCATCTGTCAAGCATAAAATGTTATATAAATCTTGTGGTAATTGATTATGTGTGTTTAGCTGTTGATTTGTGATAAATGTTAGAAATACTTAGTGGTTTTAGATTAGTAAAACCTGAGTTAAGTAGTTTTTGAATGAAGCGAAACATGTAAGCTTTATTTTGAGCGAAACATGTAAGGTTTATTCTAAGCGAAACATGTAAGGTTTATTCTGAGCGAAACATGTAAGGTTTATTCTAAGCGAAACATGTAAGATTTATTCTAAGCGAAACATGTAAGGTTTATTCTAAGCGAAACATGTAAGGTTTATTCTAAGTGAAACATGTAAGGTTTATGTGAGCGAACATGCTGTCTTTTGTCTGAGCGAAAACATTGTTTTTGATGTTTTTTTTTTTTTTTTTTTTTTTGTTATTTGAAGCGAAACATGTACAAGTACATATTCCAAGCGAAATATGACATAATTACGAAAAGAAACGATGCCCAAATTTTTTAAAATTTGTGTATTACTTATGTAATTTGTCATGTTTCATAACTTGTTATGCTTGAATGTTCATTATTTGCTCTCTGACTAAATGTGTGTCCTAAGCTTCCTTGAAAATGTCTTGTTGACTTTTTTCTGTTGACTTTGACAATTGACCTTAGTTGACT
Source organism: Tanacetum coccineum (assembly GCA_026074375.1). Taxonomy (NCBI): domain Eukaryota; kingdom Viridiplantae; phylum Streptophyta; class Magnoliopsida; order Asterales; family Asteraceae; genus Tanacetum; species Tanacetum coccineum. The sequence continues at coordinate 38,089 of BQNB010009515.1, read as the reverse complement.
TATTCATAGAGTGTAGTAATTATGTCACGTTTGCATGAAACCTAATCATAGATCAATCATATCATCTAGGATAACCAAGCTAATTAGTAAAATATATCTATTATGTATATAAACTATATTAGTTAATTCTTAAGCGGAATCATGAATCCTCAAGAAACACAACAAGTTGCTTCTCGTCATGAAAAATGGGTTCCATCTGCTGATAGAGTTAAGATTAGCTCTACCAATCTGAAATTGGAAACCACTGTGCCATAAAAGGAAGAGAAATTTCAAGTCATGATTGATGTGATCAAGAACTCGAAACTGTGCTACAAGGGCACTTACCCACTCTGCCGATGTTTCCTCGAAATTTTTTATGGCCGCAGTTTCTAGTATAGCGAACAAGAGGTCGAAGGCACAAATGCTTATGAATTCCTTTTGGCTAACAAGAAGTGCAGAGTCGATGCTGAAGTCTTTCGAAAGATTCTGGATATATGTCCAAGAGTTGAAGGTGAAGAATATACTGAGCTACAAAATGATGACGATACCATCACCTTCCTCCTTGTTACTGGCTATACAAAGACACTTCACAAGTACACCAACATGTATGTGGATCACATGAGTCAGCCATGGAGAACTCTGGCAGCAATTATCAACAAGAGTCTCTCAGGGAAGATCGCAAGCAATGACATACTCAGAAAGTCCAGTATTGACATAATGTGGGCATGTTCCACAAAGATAATGACGACTATCCTGCGTTGATTTGGGAAGACTCTGATTACCAGATTAATCACAGGAAGGGAAGAAGATCTAGACGTGAAAATATGCCATACCCTCGATTTACCAAAATCATAATCAATCACTTCCTCAAACAATACAAGTATCTCTCCAACCTTAAATATCAACACTATCATACAATCAAGGATGATGGTATTGTAAGCAAACTCAAGTTTGTCAGAATAGGAGAAGATTATCAAGAATATGGACTTAAGATTATTGATGTGATGTTGAATGATACAATCAAGCGGTCTGAGTCTTACTAAATGTTCATCAAGTATTCCACTGGTTAGATTCTCCCCAAGAAGAGCATAGGCAAAGGTTTACAAGGTAAGAAGACTATTGATGAATCTCAGGAAACTGTTGATGTATCTGAAGAGTCTGAACCTGAACCTGTTAAAAAGAAGACCGCTAGTAGAAGAGTGGTCAAGAAGAAGTCACACTTTCTGCTGAAGACAACATTATTCCTGATGATCTAGACATTGCTTTGGAGTTAGTTAAATCTATTAGCTTAACTAAAGCTAAAGAAGCAGAAGAAACAAGGAAGGTCCATGCTACTCATGCACGGATTATGAATAAATATGTCCCTGAATTTGCTAAAAAGAAGTATGGTGGCAGAAGTTCTAGAGGTGTAGCCATTCAAGACACTTCAAGTGCTCCAAAGCCAAAACCAGCCACTTCAAAGCCTAAGCTTAAAGGTGTTCAATCCTTAACTCTTGCTAAATAAGAGACTGCAGACATTATGCAAGCTCTTAAAGAAAGAAAGACTAGCAAGAGATATCCAGGTACTGGAGGCTCAAGTGAAGAAATTAGTACTATACCAGGGGTTCCCGATGAGTCCATAGTTGTCTCTGCTACCTCAAGTGAAGGAACTGATACTAAACCAGGGGTTCCCGATAAGGAAAATGATATAACTAAAGAAAAGGTTATTCTTGAGTGGGGATCAGAACAAGAAAGTGAATACTTAGAAGAAGACCAATTTGATGATGAAGAGAAGGATGATAAAGAAGGTGATGCTGATGACGAAGGCGATGATCATATCAGTGATACTAAAGATACTAAAGATACTGATGATGAAGATGATGAAACTGAATTTAATGAAGGATGAATAACTAATTAGTAATAAGATTCATGTGTTTTAAAGATGAGATGAAAGAGATTTCAATGAGAAGCTGAAGAATTCTAGGAAAAGGTGATACAGAAGTATCTGATGCGGCCAAGGAAGATGCTAAAAAGACTAAAAAAGTGAAGGATGATATCTAGAAAGCTGAACTCCCTCCAACAAGTTCCAGCTTATCTATATCTTTATGTTTTGGTGACCAATTTCTTAAACTTTCTTCTGATACTTCTTTAATTGGTACTGTTAAGGATACTACATATGCAAAGATCAGCTCGTTATTGGATATTAAGATTTAATCTAAAGTTCTACATATCCAGTATCCATCCGTACTTAGAGTGCTAGTATCTATAATTTCTGAACCCACAGTTCTCACACCAGCACATGAAACCTCTTCAGGAGCTCCCGTAACAACTCTACCTCTTCCATCTGTCTCTATCACACCACCTGTACCTCAACAAACAACAACACCAATTCCTACACCACTAATCACAACCGATGCTCCAACCATCACCACTGCTACTCTTGAATCTAATGCACTCTTTGTTGTTCAGCTAAGAGTTGTTAAATTGGAAAAAGATGTGTTTGAGCTCAAGAATGTTGATCACTCTACTGCAACTATTGCTACTCTCAAGTCCCAAGTCCCAAGTCCCAACGGTTGTTGATAATTATCTTGGATCTAAGCTTGGTGATGCTCTTCAAAAGGCTCTAAAGAAATACTCTGAAGACTTAATCTAGAAACACTATGTGAAGCCAGCTCATGAGTCAAGCAAAACAGAAACAACAGATTTTTTTAAAAAAGATCTTGAGAAGAGTACTTCAGATTTTCTAAAGATCAAGAGGAATAAAGCTTAGAAGCAAAAGACACCAAAAGTTTATAATCATGACTAGACAAGGCATCACTCCAAAGAGTATTGATCAGAAATGCCTCTAACTGGACCATGCATGCAAACAAGATCCTTCAATAGAAATCCTACCTAACCCATAGATTGAAAACATGCAACCATGTAACGTTTGAAGATGATGAAATGCAATGGACAAGATTGCTGACACAGTCAAAGGACGCTTTAAAAAAGCATGATAATGATGAAGATGATGATTATGAAGACCCTCCAGCTGGACCAAACCAAGGTAAGAAGACAAAAAGGAGAAGAATCAAGGAGTCTGAGTCTTCCAAGAAGCCATCCACCACCAAAGAAACCCTTAAAGGTAAAGATCCATTTAAAGGCTCTAAAACTGGTAAGTCTGCTTCTGCAAAGGAATCGGCTGAAGAACCTACTTCTGAGGTGGTAATGAATGATGTGGGTAAAGATGTAGTTCATGATAATTATCAACCATAAGATACTTCTGAACCCAAGACAACTAAGACTTCGAATCCAGAATGGTTCACGCAACCTCCAAGGCCTCCTACTCCTGATCCAGAATGGAACAAGTGTCAAGTTGTACTTGGATAACCTAAACAGCCTTGGTTCAATCAAATGGTCTCTGCTACAAAGGATCCTCTCACATTCAACAACCTCATGGCCACTCCTATTGACTTCTCCAAGTATGTGTTGAATCGACTCAAAATTGATAATCTTACTCAAGATATCTTGTTAGGACCTGCCTATAATCTGTTCAAAGGCACGTGTACTAGCATCATCGAATTAGAGTACCACTTCCAAGAGTGTTTCAATGCATTAATAGACAAGCTTGATTGGAATAATCCTGAAGGAGATCGTTACCCCTTTGACCTATCCAAACCTCTTCCTCTGTAAGGTCACCCAGACCATCTAACTGTTGCTGCTGATTACTTATTCAACAATGATCTGGAGTATCTAAAATCATCGGATCCAGAGAGAACGTACACTACTTCAATAACGAAGACAAAAGTAGCTTGGTATGAGATTGAAGGGATTAAAGAAATGGTTCCTACGCTTTGGAGTCTTATCAAAGTGGGATATGACAAAGATGCGTTGAAAGGGATCAAACATTAGGGTAAAAGGAGTAAGCTATGGCACATATCTTAGCTGAACAAGTTTTCCAAGCATAATGTGTACTCTACTAAGAAAATTCTAGGGGTGAAGAGTGTTAGCATTAAGAAACTGCATGGATATGGTCATTTGGAATAAATTGTAGTGAAAAGAGCTGACCGTCAGTTATACAAGTTTAAAGAAGGTGACTTCGTGGATCTACACATGAATGACATTGAAGACATGCTGCTTCTTGCTGTTTAACACAAGCTATTCCATCTCACCAACAGCGATATTGTTGACTTTATTATGGCTCTTCGTATGTTCACAAGAAGTCTCGTCATCAAGAAATAGGTCGAGGATTTACAGCTTGGTTTATAGAGTTATCAGAAGAAACTTAACATAACTCCACCTCAACGGACCGTTCCAGAAATTGAATTCAAAGAGCTCTACACTCTACCTCACAAACTGCCAGGGGTTATCTATGAAGACTTGGTTAAACAAAAACGAGTGATGCGGGCTAATGAGCTATACAAGTTCCCGGACAAGACGCTCAAGAAAGTTCGAGATGAGCTTTAACACATAGTACTCGATTTTGAATTGGGATACAATAAGGAGATGTCAAGGAGAAAGTGGACGGCTACTGACAAAAAGAAGTTGGAACTTATGGTCGAGCTGATTGATAAGCAGATACGTGAAAGAATGATCATTCAAAATCTTGAAAGATTGGTTGGTGCTCGGGAACTTGAGACGAAATACAAACTGATGACGCGGACCGTCTAATCGTCAGGTCCAATCTCAAAATTATCTTGTGAATAATGTGAATATGTAGTATAGACTTATAATAGTAGGCAATATCTATAGTGTTTGAGTATGAATTTTCTAGAATTTTTCAACAAATTCAAAAAATTTAAAATTAACGTACTCAGCCCTATAAATATATTATATATATATAATATATATAATATATAATATATATATAAATATGTGTGTGTGTGTGTGTTGTGTGTGTGTGTGTGTGTTGTGTTGTGGTGTGTGTGTGTATGTAGTATCGTATAATACCCTCAAAAATTAAGGGGGGCATTAAAAATATTCCTAATACGGCCTGTTAATAATTGGACCATTTTTTCCTGAAACCATTAATATTTGAATCAATTAATATCCAAAATATCAAGAGATTTGACATTTTTGATAAGGGGAGAAAATATGATTAAAATATATGGCTAAAGATGTGATTTTAAGAACTCAAGTGCAAGTTTCTCCCTTCACGTGCTAAACATTTTTGAATATCGATGCACATGTTGAGGGGCAGCATTACAAATGGTTTTAAGGCTGAGAACAATACCAAAAGACTGACCATGTCTGTAATTAATTAGAGTTATAAGGTGGTTAAGATTAGGTATTCGTTCTCATGATCCAGCCAGAACCGAAGGGATTTACCCAGGTATATTCCATTAGATAGAATAGAAGTCTTTAGGTATGATAAAAAAAAGAAGTAAAGTGAGAAAAAGGAATAATGCGGACTAAGACAGAGCTGACACTGGAACACACCCAACAAGGTGTAAGTGATAAAGTCTTGGTATGCATTGAAGGGTTGAAGAATTAAAAAGAAAAGTTAAGAAAAAGGGTGAAAAGAAAGAAGCCCTCCTTACACTTAGGCAGAAACCGGGTCAATGCATATGCAATCAGAAACACTAAGTTGTTGTCTGGTATTGAAGATAGTCATCATGGACCTAGTGATGCAATGCACAACCCCTTCCCACCACACAAGTCTCTCAAAAGAATCTTGTTTCATTTCTCACAGAGATTAAACATATTTTTATCGACTTTCTCACTCCGAGCTAGTTGGTATTGAAAAGGTGGCAGTCAGCTCCAGCCTCTGATTACTAAAACCAAAGTGCACTATCGAGTCTAGATCCATAAAAGAGATCATCCATAAATCTCATTAGGACACTTATCTGAAATATGCTTGCTAATTCACACAATGTGAAAACAAGAAATATATCAAGAGTCCGACGCATTATCCTTGTGATATTGCCAGAACAACAGAGTGATACTTAAGTACTCATAATGACGATGAAATCCTTCCAGAGCCAACATCTAACAAGCTCTGCGGTAGGTGACTTGTGAGATCCTACATGAATCGAACTTGTGATACTAGATATCGATCTGGTCCAGCTTATGAATTAACGAATGAATTTTGAAAAAGATAAAATTGTTGGTGTGTTATAAAAACCGTTTGCATCTTAACATACCGACTGATTTTTCTAAATAAGTTTTCAATCTTATGTCCAGGGGAAGCCTCAAGAGGGTATCTGGACATAAGAAAGCTAAACATGAATTGAAGACTGATGTGCTGTCGTTGTATGGTATATGATGATTTAAGTTTTAAATTTATATTTTGCCGACTAAACCAAAAACAACACTTTAACGGGCAGTGTACCTGATCGGTAGTAGTTTCGTGGTAAGTAGGGTGTCGAACACTTGAAGCGAGGTTAAATCTATCAATTTAATTAATATTATCTTTGTTATTAATCTATGTTAATTCTATTCAACTAATCCTATGTTTTCAACCTTAAGTCAGTCTACATCTTAATTTCTAACAGGAAAATGGGGTTTTTTCAAGCTTGAGAAGACAGGCACTTATTAAGTTGGGTGTCTATAATCAATTCAAGGGCACTGTACCCATGCAAGCTAATTAACAAAAGATGAAAGAGCGGTCGAACCTTATATAAGAAAACTGTATAAACCATTATTAATCCGATTAGAATGCTGGTTTGTTTATTTAGTGCAATGATTTCTTTTCTCGAGGTGGCATATCATTCTTAAGACTTAGGTGTTACATCATCCTAATACCTAGACACATTAATTCTGTCACAATTAAAGCATCCGCATAAAGCATCCTTATTTGCTGATTTTAACTACTTAGGGATTACACAATGGTGATCTTGTTAAACCCCAGCTCATAGAGACTTTACCCACTTACCGCAGTAATTGGCCAATATTATACACTGTTAGTCCACACTGTTCAACTATCCAATGGAATCAGAACGTTACTTGTTGAATTATCTAGGTCACCTGCTAGTCAACACGATCAATAAACCATTGGCAATATCCAATTAACTAGTTAAGCCTGAAGCGTATCCTAGACATAGACTTAGAAGGACAATATTTGTGTAACTATGATTCTAGATGTATAAATTACTATATGGAGACTTATCCCAACTCAGATGCTTGTCCGCTTTACTAGATCCAGTTGAATGATAGGTCTTTATTTAAAACTATTACCCTACAAAAGTGCCTAAACAAGTATAAAATAGATAAATATAAACAATCACTCAAAGATAATTCAAGAAAAAGAGAATAAAAAAATACCAAACAATCAGATCTCATAATTAAAGTCTAATCCCAAAGGTATTAGCCTTCAAACGTCATAATAAATACAAGAGTAATTATTTAGCCAAGGTAAACTAACCGAGTTAACGAATGATACCAAAAACTAAACGATTACTAAAGTATATGGAATTACACGTTGTCTTCTATGGAATTGAATACGTTGCTTGACCTCTTCTGCTCTTTTTCTCCTTTGAAAATCGAATTTTGTGGTTTAGGTATCAAGAATATGATTTAGCACACTTAAAACTCGTTTTTTGAGTTTTCTATTTATAAGGTCTGGAAGTCGGTTGGATATGGCGTATCCATGAGTTGGATACGGCGTATTGGGGATTTCTTAGAGTAAGGACCACGCTTGATATCTTCCAAAATATTATATTGATTCCATATCTTGAATACGGCGTAATTGATCCTCAAGAAACGGCTACATAAACTTTATTCCTCTGTGGTCTTTGGTGAGTGCAGGCACGGATACGCCGTATCTTCCTTGATGGATACGGCGTATTGGTCTTCAGAATAGTAATCTTCAAAATATCTTCATTTAAGCTCCAAAATGCGCGCCTTTTACTAACTTTCACCAATTACTCCATAATTACTGCAATTCTTAAATATAAACGATTAAGTAACAATTTTTTGCAATAACTATACAAAATGGGTTAATATCGTGTGATAAATGATGCTATAAAATAGACGTTATTTGATATCATCAAATATCCCCCACTTGAATCCTACTTGTCCTCAAGTAGCCTTTAGAAGTTTATAAAAATATCCCTAAGGATATTTTTTGTTAAAGCACTTTTTCGATCTATTACAAGTACACAACCAAACATCTCATGAAATAGGAAGATGAAAACACTCAAATCACTCAACTAATCTATGTGGTAACATGTAACTAATTCGCTCAATTGCTCGGTCGTGACGAGTATTCTATCATAAGCTTGGCAAGGATACACATCTCCACCGCTAAAGCTAAGGAGTAACAAGTTTATAAAGGTAAATATGGGTTTTTGTATGGAAAGGCGTACGGTTGATCATTCTACAATCTTTCACCAGAAGTACCACTCCAACAAGGCAGCTGAAGCACACATACACACCCGGAACGCCAGGATAGACATGTGTGTTCGATCACATCCCCATTCAAATTTAACCAACGGTTAGGATAAAGAATGATATAGGGTAGGAACCTTCTAACTTTCACCAAAAGTCGTAAACCAACGAGGCAGCTAAGACTGGCAAAACATGGAACGTAACGACTAATAGACAGTCACGCTCGAACAAGTCCTCATTCGCGTAAAACCAGCGGCTAATCATCAGGTGAGAGGGAAGTAAATTGTTGTTAAATAAAAATCAAGAAACAAATAGATTAAGACTTAAGATACAAGTTGCTAGACACTTATTTCCCGACCGTTACCATGATAAAGACACAACTATTTACAACGTCTTGATCATCGATCAAAAACAACAACCTAAGTTGGCGTTCCTGTAACGGTCAACTTCCCAATCATCCCAAAACTTTACATACTCTACAAGGCAAGTGGCGATATCTTCCACTTTGTACAATACTCTACATCGTTGATTTTTTAGACGTATCAACGAATAATTGATCCTTCGTGTAATTCCTTCGGTAATGCTCTTTGTGAAACGATTATCTTTAAACTTTCTTTTTTTTTGCTAACTAAACTTCAAATCTCGGTGTAGTTTCACCATCTTCACGATCATAATAATTCCGGATAATTTCTTTGATAGTTCTTCGTTCTTCGGATTCACCATTAATTGTGATGGTAGTAAAATCACATGAGTTTTGACTACTAATATACATTCCCATTTGCAATGTGCAAATTTCCAACCGCACCAAAGATAGAAAATGACACAAGACTCGGGAAATACAAACTTTACACTTTAAGCAACTAGCAACTGTAAATTAAACTTAATCTAACAGGGTAGGTTAAGGTGTAAGGGTGTAACGAAACAAATAGTTGGTGTAAATTCCTAAAGGATTGGCTCTACGGGTTGTTCTAGTGGATCATCACTCTAAAGATGAGAGTGGAAAAGGGTTTAAACGGGAGGTTAACTAACCGGTGTAGTTAGTTAATAAGCAACATGTAAAGGCGATTTGGGTGTAATCCTAAAATTTACCAATTTAAACAAGTTACTCCATCTAAATCCATAGTACTCATCACTATGGTCTCGAGTGATATACCAAGCCAAGTTTTAAAGTCTACAACATCACCGGCACACTCATATTTTATGGAATTTGGGTAAACATTTGGAAACAAAAAGGTTAAATCCTCACAATATCTAACAAGGGTTATTGTGTGCGGGTTATGTATCAAGTAATTTCACAAAAGTATGCTTGATTTTTTTTTTAAATTTGAGCATAATTTAAGCATTTTAATGTGAAAATTAGGACAAGTAAACATTCTAATTCCATCCCCCACTTGAATTATACAACGTCCTCGTTGTATATATAAAACATTAAATACAGGAATTTAAAAAGAATTAGAATGAGAAACTCCCCTAATATTTGCTCGGTAGTGATTCTCCATGTAACTTTATTGAGCAAGAATTCGTGTTGAACAGTCGTCTTGAGGTTTCAAGACTCCAACACTTCAGTATCTCCAGATTTTGTATATTCTCTACCAACATTCGTCGATTTTTCTTTCATGAGGTCATGTAAAAAAATATAGGAAAAACAGGTGCATTCCTATCTTGGTATCTACGGTTAATTTAAACTAAACTAAACAAACTAATTACGGGTCAGTCTGGTGAATACGGCGTATCAGGTTAGTAAATACGCCGTATTGCCAGAACTGACAATAATGTTTTTAAAGTGCAATAAAATAAAGACTGATAATGTCCAGACATTCAATACGCCCTATGGTATGGGGCGGATACGCCGTATTGATGTCTGGGAAGACAGACTCGATAACAAAATTAAATAACAATCCGGGTTGTCTCCTAGGAAGCACTTTTGTTTACAGCGAAGTATTTAAGTTAGACTTTTCTTCAGCTCCTCTTTTACTCAGCTCTAGTCACCATCCATCCTTCGTCCATTATCTGAAAGATTTCTTGGTAGGCTAGGCATGCCTCTTTTAGTAAGATCATCATATTCGTCTTCTTTTATAGCAACATACTCGTCATCATTATTGAACGAATATTTGATCATCATATATCTCCTTACATTGCATACCGGAGACTCACAAACTTCACATAATTCTTCTTTCTCATGATTTATCTCATAAGCATCATCATAGTTTGCATATATGTTCCATCGTTTGATTTGTTCGGAGCGCGACTCATCATCATCATCCTTGATAAATCCTTCCATGATAGCTTTGTTTCTTAAAGCTTCGTTTTTTAATTCACAATCTTCCAAAGCTTCATACCATTCGTAATCCTGATAATGGAGTTGGTTTCCAATAATGTAAGTTCTGGGTAAGTTTCCTCCATTACAGTATCCATCATCTCTCCAACTACAGGTTGGCCATTCCGAACATCCAGTCTTATAATTGAATGGCTTGCACGTATGTTTGACAGGTGTTGGTTCTTTCCATATTCCATTATCAAGCCATGGCTTGTCGTACACCCATGGTACATCTTTATTCCATTCGTAGATCCAGTCGTCTTTGTAATCTTCATAGGTCTTAAACCCCATAATATCCTTCGTAAGTAAGTCCGGATCTACTTTGAGAAGGTAATTAAATTCGTTGAATGCTGAACAAAGAGGTGTCTCGTAGTTAAATATATTAGTGTCGATTCTAAAGACTTCAGCAATTTCATCTTCATCATCAGAAGATTCCTTGTCAGTGAGATCTACTTCATCATCTCCTCTGATCCAATAAATCCATAATGCTTTCATAGTATAATGATCCATTGTCTTGTAGTTGAAATTTTTTGATGCCAGCCATTCAATAAATGCAATATCAGACGGATCATACCCCATGTCGTCATCAGCTTCATGCTCTCCGAATCATCATCTATTTTCGAGTTACATGGGATGTTAGCAACTTCAACTTCATATGTGAATAAATTATTATCCATTCCGCTTAATCGACTGACTTCCTTGTTAAAAACTTCAAGTGGTGTATCGCAAGTGAGCGAAACATCTTCGACCTTAACATCCTTCATTTTCTCGAACTCTCCTTTGATAACCTTTGTCATTCTTACTGAAAAATATCAGTAGAACCAGCAAAGAAAAGGTATATATAAAAAATTTGGGTTTAAGTTAGAGAATAGAAAAGAATTTTATCAGATGATCGATACGCCGTATCCAATGGAAGTGGATACGTCGTATTAATCTGTTAGGATGAATACGCTGTATTGGACAAAAAGCTGGATACGCCGTATCCGATGGAAGTGGATACGCCGTATTCAACTGTCGATCAGAACAGTGTATTTAAGAATGACAATTAAATACGCAAACAAATAAACACACAAATATACAAGCAAACAATTAAAGACAAATATATAAATATTACAGAATATACAAGGATATACACTAATCTAAATTACACTAATCCTACGGGTTAGATCTAATCTAATGTTAAAAACCAAAATATCAAATAAAAATCAAGATTAATTTTCACTCCCCGGCAACAGCGCCAAAAACTTGATGTGTCGTTGTGTGGTGTATATTTTATTGATTCAAGTTTTAAATTTATATTTTGCCTACTAAACCAAAGACAACACTTTAACGGGCAGTGTACCCGATCGGTAGTAGTTTCGTGGTAAGTAGAGTGTCGAACACTTGAAGCGAGGTTAAATCTATCAATTTAATTAATATCTTGGCTATCTAATCTATGTTAATTCTATTCTATTCTATGTCAGTCTAAATCCTAATTCTAACGGGAAAAGGAGGGTTTTCAGCCTGAGAGACTGACACGGTTGGGTTGGCGACTACAATCAATTCAAGGCACTTTTACCCACGCAAGGTAATTAACAAAAGATAAAAGAACGATCGAACCTTATATAAGAAAACTATATTAACCATTATCAATCCGATTAGAAAGTTGTTTGGAATTAGGATTTAGACTGACATAGGTTTAACATAGGTTTAGAATAGAATAGAATTAACATAGATTGTAGTCGCCCGCACAGGACCTAGTCCAGTTAATGTCCCAATTTAATCATCCAATTCCAAACAATCTTCACGTTTGATGCATAGAGTTTAAACGCGTTGTACAATTACCTAAAACCATTTAGTAGTGTGATGGTTGGCGACATATTTCCACAATCATATCAATCTCATTCCCCGATAATACATACTTATACTATTTAGAGAAAATAGATAAGTAATAAAAATAAATGTTTATAATTAATAATTATAAATATATTTCGACAAGTCCATTCGGTAAACCTTGGTCACTTCAAAATAATCATAATACGGTTAAAAATGAAACGTTTACTCATAATAAACACATTAGAGAAGTTTCGAGAAAAATTATATTTTTCGTCTTTTAGTGAATTTATTAAATAAATAAAATAATTAAATAATATTTTATTATTTAAAATAAAAAATCATGTTTTTAGGAAAATTTCTAAGTATAAACTTTTTACGAAATTTCGACATGACCTGTACGTTTATACAACGTTTTCCAAGGTTTCAAACCTCATTTTCAACAATTTTCACAAATTCAACACTTTTCTACAAAATTCTAAAATCTCAATCTTTAACGTTTACTAAAACGTTTTTCCTAAAATAACGTTCAATATCACTTCGTAAATACATTTCCACTTTTAAAAGTTCGACAAAACTCTCATAACGACCAAATATCAACAAGGGTCCATTAGGACATTTATAAGTCCAAAATACTATCCAAGTCCAAAATACTATCCAAGTCCAAAATCAATGTCCATTTACATATATAAGCTCATACTAATATGTAGAAAATAATCCGGACCACAATAAGCCCTAAATGGACTTATTGGGCCGTGAGTCCAATAGCTCAAAAATACGTATATTAAGCTTGAAAACAAGCTAATAAGATACGTATCGCATTTGGTTACTACCATAAGGCTAAAAAATAATCCACAACATACGTCATATCACAAAAATAATCAAAATCACTTTCCTAGTGATTTTAGGAAACTACACGTGGCATATAAGCCCAAATAAGCCAAGAAATAGCTTAAAAATAAGCCCGAATAATCCATACAAGCTACTTATAAAAAATAATCTATTTAGAAACATATATTATTCAACCATCACGACCACAACATCAAAACTACAAAAACCCACTTTTTCTTTCTTTTATTACACGAACCAAACACACCCTTTTCTTTCGTTTCGTTTCCAAAAATCGATTTTTACAACAATAAACTTGTACAACTAACATCTATGCATCAAAATAAACCCAAAAGGAAAAACGAAATTTAAATTTGGAAACTTACAATAAAATCTTCAAAAATGTATATTTCGACACGAACTGGACAACTCAAACTTTGTTTAAATGAATACTCAAACACTCGTATCAACCCGGAATATCACGTTCTTGATCAAAGTTGAAATTTTTATAATGGATTGTTGTTGGTGAGGGGCGGACGAACACAAGCACACATCAAGGTGCGTGTGTTTGTTTGAAATGAAAAATGAGGAGGATTATGGGATAATGGGGAGTGTAAGGCATCTTTATGTACCAATTCTAGACACATTAGCTAAAATTAAGCCATCTTGCTCCCTCTCTTGACTTCTTGACCGACTCGCATCCTATGGGGTGTCGGGTCCTTCTTTTTCTGTCTAAATCACTTAAATACTCGTAAAACTCAATCGTAAAATTTTCTCCAAAGTTAATTAGCATTTTAATCACTTTAAAAATACTTTTCCATTAACCTAGAGTATTCACACGACATATTTTTACTTTACACCCTTCAAAACTCATTTGGACATGAACGAACGTGTCAGACTCGTTTTTTGGCATTTCTCAAAATTTACGGGTCAAACCACCCGGAATACAAATAACATAATAATTCCTTCCAAAAGGGATTATTAATCACAATAAACCTCAATTCATCATAATTCTCACAAAAATCATCACCGTAAATACGGTACAAAATCTGAATAAACTGACCAAAGTCAAATAGTCAAAGGACTATTAATGAAATATTCAGAACACAAAAAAGGCAAAGGTTACATTCTACCCTCCTTAAAAGAATTTCGAAATTCCACTACTAACATCACTACACAAATGCGGGTACTTCAATTTCATTTGATCTTCACGTTCCCACGTGAATTCAGGGCCACATTTCAAATTCCACCGAACCTTAACGATGGAAATCTTACTACGCTTCAACTTCTTAAAATCTCTTTCTAAAATTTCCATAGGCTCTTCCACAAAATTTAACTTATCATCAACTCGAATCTCATTCAAAGGCACTTGCAGCGTTGGATCAGCCAAACACTTCTTAAGGTTCGACACGTGAAACGTGTCATGAACACCATTTAATTCCTCAGGAAAATCTAACCGATAGACCACAGGGCCTGCCTTTTCAATAATCTCAAAAGGTCTAACAAATCTAGGTGCTAACTTCCCTTTCTTCCCAAAGCGTACCACACCTTTCCAAGGCGACACTTTAAGCAAGACATAGTCACCTACACTAAACTTTAGAGGCTTCCTCTTCTTATCAGCATAACTTTTCTAGCGATCACGCGCAGCCTTAAGTCTATCCTTAATCTGCGAGATATTCTCGGTAGTCTCTTGCACTAACTCAGGTCCTATCAACTGACCTTCTCCAACCTCAGCCTACATAATTGGCGAACGACACTTTCTTCCATACAATGCCTCAAACGGAGCACATCTCACACTAACATGATAACTATTGTTATACGAAAACTCAACCAATAAAAGATGAACATCCTAACTTCCTCCAAAATCCAGGACACATGCTCTAAGCATATCTTCCAAAGTCTAAATAGTATGCTCACTCTAACCATCAATCTGAGGGTTATAAGCCATACTCATGTCTAAACGAGTCCCTAATGCCTCTTGCATTGACTGCCAAAACCTTGATGTGAAACGACTATCACGATCTGATATAATCGAGATCGACACACCATGTTTAGAAACTATCGAGATCGGCACACCATGTTTAGAAACCATCTTATTTAAATACAATCTAGCCAATCTTTGCATCTTATAATCCTCACGCATAGGTAGATTATGAGCAGACTTAGTCAATCGGTCCACAATGACCCAGATTGTGTCATACCTACTACTAGTCCTAGGCAACTTAGTCATAAAATCCATAGCTATCCCTTCCTATTTCCATACGGGAATCTTAGGTTGCTGGAGCAAGCCAGATGGCCTTTGATGCTCAGCCTTAACCTTCAAACAAGTCAAACACTTACTAACATACTCAGCTATATCCTTTTTCATTCTAGGCCACCAATACCTTTCTCTCAAACCATAATATATCTTATCAGCTCCTAGGTGTACAGAGTACTTTGACTTATGGGCTTCACCCATTATCAGGGTTCTCACCTCACCCTTCAAAGGTACCCATATTCGATCTAGGTAGTATATGGTTCCATCACTTCTCTATTCTATCATCTCATCCAAACCTTTCTACAATCCTGCAAACTCATCCATAGCCTCCTTCTGAGCCGTTAGTATCATATCCTTGATACTCGACTGAAGGGTCATATTCATAGCTCTAACTCTCTTAGGCTTTACTCTTTCCTTCCAACTTTAGGCATCCGCCACCACATTCGACTTACCAGGATGGTAGCGAATTTCACAGTCATAATCACTAAACAACTCTATCCAACGACCTTGTCGCATATTCAACTCTTTCTGACTAAAGATATGCTGAAGACTCTTATAATCCGTATAGATGACACTTTTTGTCCCATACAGATAATGTATCCAGATCTTAAGTGCAAACACGACTACACCCAACTCTAAATCATGGATAGTATAATTCTTCTCATGAATTTTCAACTGCCTAGACGCATAGGCTATCACTTTACCTCTTTGCATTAACACACAACCTAGTCCTATCTCGGACGCATCACAATATACCACAAAGTCTTTCGGTCTATTGGGGAGAGCTACAACAGGCGCATTACACAACTTATCCTTTAAGGTCTGAAATGCCAATTCCTGTTCCTCACCCCAATCGAAAGTCTTACTCTTTTGAGTAAATATAGTAAGAGACTTAGCTATTTTAGAAAAGTTCTTAATTAACCTACGGTAATACCCAGCCAATCCTAAGAACGAACGAACCTCAGTCGGAGTTCTAGGGGCTTTCTAATTCTTAACAACTTCAATCATACTAGGGTCTACATGAATCCTATTACTATTTATCACATGCCCAAGAAACTGCACTTCAGAAATTTTTAGAAACAATTTTGATACTTAGAGGTTGCACGTTAGGATTACTAGGTCACCCGTTCAATATTAAACTAATGCTTGTAGAACTCGGTAGATTTAACATCATTATCGGTATGGATTGGTTGGCGAAATACCACGTGATGAACGTTTGTGACGAAAAGATCGTTCGTATTCCTTATGGAGATGAAGTGTTGATAATCGAAGGCGATGGATGTAACGGTGGTAGAAAGTCGAAGTTGATTATCATCTCGTGCCCCAAACCCATAAGTACATACAGAATGGTTGCCAAGTTTATCTAGCACAAGTTACAACAAAGAAGACTAATGATAAGTTGGAGGAGAAACGACTTGAGGATGTGCCGATTGTGCGGGATTTCCTGAAAGTCTTTCCAAAAGACTTACATGGATTACCACCTACTCGACATGTTGAATTTCAAATCGACTTAGTCCCCGGTGCTGCACCCATAGCACGATCCCCGTATCGTTTAGCACCGTCAGAGATGCAAGAGTTATCCACTCAATTGCAGGAACTTTTTGACAAGGGATTTATAAGACCCAGTTCCTCACCCTAGGGAGCTCCGATCTTGTTCGTCAAGAAGAAAGATGGATCTTTTCGGATGTGTATCGACTACCGTGAACTAAACAAACTTACTATGAAGAACCGATACCCACTTTTGAGAATTGACGATTTGTTTGATCAGCTACAAGGGTCAAGAGTCTACTCTAAGATTGACTTAAGGTCTTGTTATCACCAACTCAGAGTTCGTGAAGAGGATATTCCAAAGACGGCGTTTAGGACTCGATATGGTCACTATGAGTTCTAAGTAATGCCATTTGGACTGACCAACGCACCGACGGTATTCATAGATCTAATGAATTGGGTGTGCAAATAGTATTTGGATAAATTCATGATCATTTTTATCGATGATATATTGATCTACTCCAGGTATAAGAAGGAGCATGAAGGACACCTTAAGGTGATATTGAGGTTACTTAAGAAGGAGGAATTGTTCGCCAAGTTTTCCAAGTGTGAATTTTGGTTATCGAAACTATAATTTCTCGGTCACGTGATTGATAGTGAAGGAATTCACGTTGATCCTGCTAAGATTAAGTCAGTCAAGGATTGGGCGTCACCCAAGATTCCAACCGAAATTCGCCAATTTTTAGGTCTTGTCAGATACTAATGATGATTCATTGAAGGTTTCTCAAAGATCGTTAGGCCTATGATGAAATTGACTTAGAAAAGCGTGAAGTTTGATTGGGGAGAAAAGGAAGAAGCTGCATTTCAGTCGTTGAAACAGAAATTATATAGTGCGCCAATTTTGGCATTACCCGAGGGAAGTGAGAACTTTGTGATCTACTGCAATGCTTTGCATAAAGGGTTGGGTGCAGTTTTGATGCAAAGGGAGAAATTCATAGCCTACGCATCTCACCAACTCAAGGTTCATGAGAAGAACTATACCAAACACGACTTAGAACTTGGAGCAGTAGTGTTTGCCCTAAAGATGTGAAGGCACTATCTGTATGGCACGAAGTGTGTTGTGTTCACTGATCATAAGAGTTTGTAGCATATTCTAGATCAGAAAGAGTTGAACATGAGACAACGTCGATGGTTGGAATTGTTAAGTGATTACAATTATAAGATTTGTTACCACCCTGGAAAGATGAACGTGGTGGCAGATGCCTTGAGCCGAAAGGAAAAGATTAAGCCACTACGAGTTCGAGCCTTAGTGTTGACTATAGGATTGAATCTTCCCAAGCAAATCCTGAATGCTCAAGCCAAGGCGAGAAAGGAAGAGAATTACATAACTAAAGATCTACATGGTATGATTAATAAACTTAAACCTCGCGCTCACGGAACGTTGTGTCTGAACAACAGGAGTTGGATTCCATGTTTTGGTTACTTGAGAGATGATGTGTGTTTTTACAAGCTTTAAATTTATAATAACTAGAAATACCAATTTTGACTAAAATTTAGGCAAGTATACCCTATTCGACTGTAATATAGTATTAGGTAAGTCCAGGTCATTCTATGAGATTTGTTGCAATTCACAGATTGTTTATCAAGTAACAAAGCTAAATGATTGTCACGGGTCAAATAGCTAAATGTGTGTATTAAGCAGGCAAGAACCAAGACATGATCCACATAACATAATAGATAAAGATAGAGCAAAATTTTATATAAACAAAGCATACAAGTCATACATGATGGGTAATCATAATAACAAACATATCTACCAATGATAACATAGAATCCTTTTGGCCTATATACTACATCATCACTAGTGTATTAAGAATGGTTTATATCAAATATGCATATATATGAATTCCTCCCAACCTAGTCGGTCAACATAAGGAAGGGTCTTAAACATTATTCCACTTAGGTTGTTTATCAATTTACCACACCATTCTCACAAGCATGATATTGATTTATATGGCCAACATGATTTAAAATATATCAAGGCAATTAATCCTTTCGGCCTATTTCAAGCACCATATGTAAGCTTGGTCTGATTCAAGTTTGTCTCCAAGTTCTCCACCTTCTTTGATAATGTTGTACAGAAAACCATCAATTCTTGTAGTGTCATACTGCCCTCATCACTTCCAAGTGTGTTAACTCTTGGGAGAGGTGAATCATGGGGCATGGTAAGGGTCTTATCAATGTTACCACTGCCCTGTCTTGCTTCTAAGCCAGTGACAGTAGTGGTAGCCCCTCCATATCTGACATCTACACCTATGGAAGCAGCCTCATCTGCTATAGGGGACTGAGTAGGAGATCTAGGCTGAGGAACTCCAGATTCCTGTCTGTTTGTTCTCCTAGAGGTTGGTGAAATTGGTGGTTATGAGGTTAATAGAGCACTGGTGGGTGTGTGATAGGACTCAACTGGGTGTGTTGATCCTTCACCCTGAACAACTAGGCCCTGAATAATCATTGCATTACACTTGGCGGGCTTATATTTACGAGGGAGAACATAGGCAACGTTAGGTAGGCAGGAAGACTCATATATATAGAGTATCTTACTATATGTATATGAATACACACATAATACCACCCTATGGTGTCAACATCAATTTGTGTAAATGGTAATACTAAATATGCGTGAGTCGTGATACGTTTATAATTTGTTGCCACCGTTTTATTTTACAAGTTTCAATTTCCCAGTTGTACTTATTATTTGGCTCACACATTTCAACGAATGATTGACTTGTACTCACATATATCACTATCACTACATAAGCAAGTAAAGCAGAAACACCGCGGGAGTGTGTACTTAGATCTTATACGCAACTAAACGACGGATCTTAGGTTTATAGTTAGGGCTTTCCACTTTAGTTCTCTATAACCTTGTCTTTGATTACCAATCTGTCACACCCCGACAATGGCAGAAACTCGAGAATGCAACATAATGATCAATCATAACACAAGATACAATATAAAGAAAACTACAATGCATAAACTTCAAGTGTTATGAAGACCATCAACCTCGAAAAATCTCGAGTGATGTCCCAAATCACTATCCAAATCCATGATCTCTTACAAATCCAAATGCACACACAGGGGTCCAAAACCAAACTTTAGCCAAAATATCCAAATACCAAATCAAACAAATAAGCAAGCAAGACTTCACATGAAAAATCCACAAGGGAAACTTCTAAGTCTGCTATCACATACCATCAATTTATTCTTCTTTCACTTCACCTGAAAATGATATTTGAAAACGTCAACAATAATGTTGGTGAGCTTGTAGGTTTGACCTTAAACCCAAAAGCTGTGCCAATACTTCAAAACAGGGGACAATAGTGCTATATTACAGTGAATATATATGCAAAACCAATCATCAATCTAATTCACCATTATGTCACTTACGCAACATAAAGGTCTCGACCTGCTGGATAGTACTATATTAGGGCATGACCTCATACAAAGCTGGGTAGGCGTACCCATCCGCTCTAATAATCACACAAATACTGGGTAGGCGTACCCATCTGATCCAAACACTGGGTAGGCGTACCCATCTGATCCAAACACTGGGTAGGCGTACCCATCCGATCCAAACACTGGGTAGGGTTACCACCATATGATCCAAAAACACTAGGTAGGCGTACCATTCAATCAAACAATCATACACACACCAATATTCACATTGCAGTCATATGCACATAACATTGTCCCAAAAACAAAACCACATTTCGCACAATTCAATTCAAAACATTTCAAAACTCATTTGAGTATCATTTTCCCCCAACATAAAAAAGGAAAAAGTGGGGCTACGAAAACTCACCTTAAGCAAGTCTTAACAACCAATCTCAACTACTCAAGCAATGAACAACGCCCGCCACGACTAGTCTAGTTAAATGTCCCATTTAAGATTCCTTCTCCAAAAACTAATTTTCACGTTTGATGCATAGAGTTTAGACGCGTTGTACAAGTACCCAAACAATTTAGTGGTGTGATGGTTGACGACATACCCAATAATCATATCAATCCGATATCTCAACGGTACATACTTATACTATTTAAAGAAAAGATATGTAATATAAGTAAATATTTATATTAAATAATTATAAATATATCTCGATAAGCCATTCGGTTAACCTTAAGTTGCCTTAAATAATCATAATAAAGGTGAAAATAGAAACGTTTACCTCATAAAAAACTTATTGAGAAGTTTCGAGAAAAAATTATATTTTTGTCTTTTGTGAATTTATTAAGATAAATAAAATAATATTTTTTATTTAAAATTCAAAAATCTTGTTTTGTAAGTAAAGTTTCTAAGTATTAATCCTTTTTTACGAAATTTCGACATGACCGTACGTTTATACAACGATTTCAATATTTTCAACAGTAATTTAAAACACTTTTCACAATTTCGACACTTTTCTGACAAATTCCTAAATCTCAACCTTTTCAATGTCTACTTTAAACGTTTTCCCCAAATAAAGATCAATATCAGTTCGCAATTTACAATTTCGCTTTCAAAATGTCCGTCAAAACTCTTAAAATAAACCCAAATATCGCTTATTGGGCTTTATAGGCCCAATATAGGGTCCATTATTGTATTTATATGTCCAAAATACGATCCTAACCCAACCAATTGCCTACAGCATATATATAGGCTCATACTATTATGTGAGAAAAATAATCGGACCACAATAAGCCCTTCCTATTAAGCCATGAACTTTAATAGTCGCTTATTGGCCGCGAGCCCATATGCTCACTATATTTTATAGTTAAGATTGAAATAAGCTATTAAGTTAGTATCGATTTGGTTATCTACATAAGCCTCAAAAATAGTCATCAAAAATACGTCATAACATAAAAATTATCAAATCAATCTCCTAGTGATTTGAAAAATCACGTGGCAATATTAAGCCCAAAATAAGCCATTAATTGCTTAAAAATAGCCCGCAATAAGCTATTACAGCTATTATCCAAAATAAAGTTATCTAGCAAACTTTGATATTCAAACCATCAGACACACATCAAAACTACAAAACTCTCTTTTCCCTTTTTCGATGAGCAAGCCATAAAACCCTTTATATTTATTCGTTTCCAAAAATAGATTTTCACTGATGATCAACTTGTACAAACTAAATCTATGCATTCAAAATAAACCAAAAGGACAAACGAAATTAAAATTTGAAAGCTTACAAGAAAATCTTCAAATTTGTAGATTCCGACACGAACCGGACAACCCAAACGTTGTTTAAATGAATACCCGTATACTTGTATCAACCCGGAATAACACGTTCTTGATCAAAGTTGAAAAATATATGGTGGTTGTTTTTTATTTTTTTCCACTATTTTTTATTTTTTTTAAACCCCCCCCCCCCCCCCCCCCCCCCCCCCCCCAAATTTGAAACAAATTGTGGCTTAGGGCGGACGAACACAAGCCACACCCAACGTGTGTGTTTTTTATAATGATATTGGAATGAATGGGAAAATAGTGGAAGGAACATATTTGTAAAAGGTATCTCTAGACAAAAAGGCTAAAAATGAGCCCTCCTTGTCCCCCTTGACTATTGGCCGGCCATGGATCTAGGTTGGGATCTCGGTCTTTCTTTTTTTTCTTTTCTGTCATACATAATCTGCTAGGGTGTGTTCGTCTTTAAGATCGGATTTATTCCGCACTAGTAACCAGGTTGTAGGGTGATCGAATCCTACAAGTGGTATCAGAGCTAAGGTTCGCGGGTTCTCTGGTTAACTAGGATCGATCAAGAAGAGGTCTTTGTTGTTTGGTTTTTCTAGAAGGAACAGGAGGGTTCTATTCTGTTTGGGCTACCAGGTTCTCGACAACAAAAGTTCTTGGTGTTGAGGTTTTTTGACGTCAAGGAGCAGCAGGGTATCGACAGGTATAGGTTCTTGAGTTCTTCGATTGTCCGGGTTCGCGACAAGGTGTAGAAGACTTAAGGGAGTTATTGCACAAGGTACTTTGTTTGATTCGGTGTTGTGAGGTTTATATCACAAGGTTATCAGAATAAACAAAGGGTCGGAGAATAAGTCCAAGACTTGTCGAGGTTGCAAGGTTTCTTAGGTTACAAGAAATTGTTTTGCAAAAATAAAAGTACGACAAGGGTTACTTCAAAAAGCGTAGGTTACTTTCTTGATTCAAGGGTTGTCGATTTGTTGGACGGTTTTATGCCCATGGTTCGATCGATATTTGAGTAAGAAAGGGTTTTGTTTTTTGAAGGGTTTCTTGCTTTGATCGACTTCTAAGAAGGTTTATTCTTAGGGTTATATCGATAAAGCAAGGATTTTTTACAAACAGGTTACTTTGCTAGATCGTGTTTTGTGTAGGTAAATTCACAAAAGGTTAAACGGTTAGCAAAGGGTTAAAAGAATGGCTAGTATGAATACTAGGTTAAACATCGAAAAGCTCGATGGGAATATTGTACAAAAGCATGGAGGTTCAAAACAAGTTGGGTTCAAACAACTTGGTCCTGGTGTTGAAACAGGAGTCCATGGAGTACATGATGAAAAACGTGTTTGGTTTGAGGTGGAACTGCAGGGAGCTCAAGGGGATCGTGAAGCTGAGGTTTTTCAGGTTAGTAACGATGATACTGCAGTGGCTCAAAGACGGTTGGAGGACAAGCAACCTGAAGAGAAGACAAACACGGACTGCTTGGTAAAGGAGCAGGAAAAGGAATATCAGACTGGGTGGAAGATCAAGACGGGTAATGTTCTTGATTCTTGTAATTAGAGGTCTATACAACAATGTATGAAGAGTGGGGTGGCCAAATATTTGGGTGTTGCAGGGATACAACAGCAGAATTGGTTGGTTAATGAGATAAACGTGACACTCTTTGCTAAAGTACATTGTTTTCTGATTCAGTTTGGTCTGTCCAAGGTTTTTTGGGCAGAGGATACAACCATGTCTACATATCTAGTTAATAGGTCATCATCATCAGCGATTGAATTTAAAACACCTATAAATATGTTAGGGTTTTTTGGTTGGCTTGCTAGTATTAAGCAAGGGATGCTTGAACCGGTTAAGGTCAAGTGCATATTCTTGAGATACCGTAAAGGTATAGTGGGTAATACGCTTTAGAGGTTAGATGACGTTACTTCAAAGGTAGTGTTTTACATGAATATGGGTTTCAATGAAAGTGGAGAATACAAAAAAAACTTTCATTGGTTCTAGTGTATGTACGGGTTCAGTGCAAGTGTTGCAAGGAGTTAAGTTTGAGGTGGAACCACAGGAGGATCATAAATTTGAGGTGGAACCTCATGTGAATGTTAGAAAAACCCTTATCTAAATGCTTCACACTCAATCACTGTAAAACTACAAAAATAATAGAACACTTTCAGCAGGGAGAAAATGAACATTGGCACATATCATTATATACAGACCACCATGGAACTTAGACAAGTACTCAAGTAGGTTGCATTTCTTTTACTGATTCACTTTGTTACTTTAAATTTGGGTCTGATATCTCAGCTAGTGTACCGATTCTTTCTAGTGAAATCCTAGTTCTGTGTGGTTGTTCATGTCGGTTTGGTTGGTAAATTAATGAAATTCTCAGGGCAAATGGTTCAATGAACGTTTGGTTCCACTCTCCTAACTTCAGCCTAGAATATTTATTCCAAGTTCCAGCTAACACACATTCACATAATGTCAAATAGTAGGACTCCCATGTAACCAAATTTGAATACAAAGGTATCATATACATTTAGGTCAAAACGGTACTAACAAACTCAATATCACCCGGATTCTCTAGCAGATCATGTCGTGTAGAACATAAAAAACCTGTATAAACTATAAAGGGCGGTTTGGATCGTTTTTGCGTGTATATCGTCTGCTAGTTTCTTTCTAGCCCTTTTTTAATAAAATTTCATTTGCCGTTAAAAAAAAAAACTATAAAGGGCGGTCATCTTCATCATTGAGATAACATAGTTTTGCATTCTTAAACAGCTAGCAGAGGATGATTTTGATCAGTTTGAATCCATTCAGTCATTTACTTTTCAACCACTTTAGAGGTTTATTACCGGATATGACGACATCATACAGTGCTGGAGCACAAAAGATGCGAATCTCTAAAGCTAGACAGGCTCATATTTAAATAACAGTATGACACTATTAAATTTGGGAAGCCACAACTTGCAAGTTTCTAATTTGTAGTCACAATAACAATTTGATAGCATTCAAAATCACAGATGGAAATAGTTTGTACAATTAAAAAATCTTGGCAAATCAGAAGGTGTACAAGCCTAGAGTTTAGTTTAAATAAAGAATAAATATAGTGACGTGAATTCGAGCTTCACGAGTCACATGCAACACCGTATACTCATCATTTTAACGATCCTCATAATGCAATCCAACTGAGGCCTCTTGCAAATATACACACATTTAATGGCAAGTCATTTCCAATGATAAGTATCTCTTCTGTATCCATTCAAAATTATTTGTGCATACATTCGACAGTGGGTGGTGATAAATTCAGCTGAACATAATTTTTTTAAAAGTAGACTTTTTTAATAAGGAAACAAAGAGAGTAACTATTGATTTCTATATGATGTGAAAAACAGAAGCGTAGCTACTCTGCGCATATATACATCTATGTGTATAACTTTGACTCATAGTCAGGGTCGGGACACAACCAGGACCAAATAGGACCGGGTGCACAAATTTTTTTAAACCGTAATATGAGAAGTAAAATGTGAATTAAAACGAAGAATACATTATAACGATAACTAAATGAAGATATTACCTTCTAATAAGTGATTCTACGATCTCCCATAGCGAAAAAAGGCTTACGTACACCCTCGTTTTTAACATTAATAAGTTTTTCTTTCTCTATAGCACAAGTTAAAGCGCCATTAAAATAATCATCATCAATCCGATTACGCAAATCAGTTTTAACGAGCTTCACTATAGAAGAGTTTTGCACATGTTTACAGCCAAAGCACTACAATTCTCAAGTTACGTTATTGGCACCTTTTAACGATTGTATTGAACTGTTGGTCAGAATAATACAGCGGCTGCAAGAATGTATTAGAACAAAGAGGAAATACCCGCCATGGCTGCATTCGTATAAACACCCCGCCAAGATACAGTTAATCTCAAACTTTGAATGATCTCCATCATATAATAGATATACTACATATTTATCTGTTAATACAAATAATGTCTAAAAACGTTATTTCTATATTACGCTTTCTCAATGTTTTGATAATAACTTTAGTCGTAAAATTTCATTTCGACACAATATCAATTAAGGTATGAATAATGAATATTAAACTAGATTAGTAATGATCAAGGAAACATTTTACATACACTTTACAATTTTACACATTACATTTTAAAGTGAAATAGACTTTTTTACAAAAGAATTATACAAATCATTTTTGTATAAATGAAAATGTTTTAATAAATAAATATTTGAATTTAGCTTCTAGAAACATAATCTTAAAAGTTTATGGAAAAAATTTCAAGTAACCACAAAACACAAAAGGGCCAGCTATTCAGAGCTGGACGGTTCCCTTATATATAAGGGAGCCGTGGAACCATCTAGGTGTGGACCTGTCCTCTTGTTACCTATTAATAGAGGCTTATTTCTCACACTTCAAACTACTCTTTCTTGCAAAATTCTTTGTACATTTTCAGCATATTTAAACCACTTTTCTTTGATCATTACACCACTTTAATCTCATTTAAAGTGATCCAAACATCATCCACTTAGAGTGCAAGTAAAGAACATAAGTTATTGAGAAGATACAAAGTGTTATAGTCTAGTCTTAGTTGTCGTAACATTTGTTACATCATTTGTGTATAGTATTATATATCAAGTTCACAACCACCAAACTTACATCTTAGTTAGATCCAGTTAGTATTTTAGTCCTGGAAATACGTTAGTGATTCGTTTGGTATTTTAGTCCTTAAAATATGTTAGCGATCTGGTTAGTATTTTAGTATTGAAAATACAAGTGTGAAAGTGTTAGGATTAATGTTTTATTAACTTAGTACCGACAGTACAATAGTTAGTACTGACAGTTATACTTAGTACCGACAGTACAAAGTGTTAGTACTGTTAGTTAGTTAGTACCGTTAGTAGTAAAATAGTTTAGTACCGATATGAAGTATTTAAAAGATATTTGTGAGAGATATATGTCTGAAAGTCATGAAAAGTCTTTTTAGGGTTATCCTTGATCTATAAAAGGATAACTATTGACATAGTTAGACAAATATGAAATAGACAATTACAAATCAAAACAACATATCATAGTTAGCAATCTGTGACTATCAAGAACATTTTCAACAAAGTTGTTATTCTGTTTAAATTCAATTATTTTATTAGTACTTGTGTTAAGATTCCGCATTAACATATTGTATTCAAGTCATTGTTTCTATATAGTCTGTTGTATTTATACATCCAGGCTATCATCCTTTATAGGCTGCAAAGATTCATTCACAGAAAGGGAACCACAATTGGTATCAGAGCCTTGTAAGAAACTTTGAATAAGAAGAACAATTAAATTTAAACATGTCTGGAACACATGATGAAATCCCACCTCCACCACCACCTCCACAAGAAACTCAACAAAAACCAACACAACAAACTCCTCAAACAGTCTCAACCATCAAACTACCAATTCTCAAAAAGGGAGAATATGACATATGGGCTATGAAGATGAGCACTATCTGGGCCCCATACCAGTACTATCCAATTGGGAGGTATACCAATAATGGGAATGGTCCTTGTATCAGTCACACTGGATCACAACAGGAAGATTAAAATTTTGCCTCCTAAAACGCAAGAAGAGATGGTGCTAAGTGTGAGAGTAGAAAAGCTCAGGGCACCTTGCTGATGGCCTTACCAGAAGATATGTAGATTAAATTCCACAAAATGACTGATGCAAAAGATATGTGGATTGCCATAAAATCCAGATTTGGTGGAAATGATGAATCCAAAAAGATGCAGAAGTACATCTTGAAGCAACAATTTGAAGGATTCACAGTATCCAACTCAGATGGAATTCACAAAGGATATGAGAGATTCCAAAGTTACTCAGTAGCTAGAGATTCATGGAGCAGGTGTATATACTGAAGATGCAAATCCAAAAGTTTTTGTGAATCTCTACTTCTGCTTGGTTACAAGTTCCTTGGATCATGAGGAAACAAACCAGGAATGGACAGTCTTAGTTTTGATGACTTGTACAACAATCTAAGAGTCTTTGAAAATGATGTAAAAGGCTCTACTGCATCATCATCCAACTTGCAAAATATAGCATTCGTCTCTGAAAACACCAACAGTACTAATGAAGTTAGTACTGCTTATGGGTCCTTTCACTTTGTGTCCACTCTTCTGGTCTTTGTTTAAATGCATGAACAAAACCATCAGACACATCATATTCCTTGCTTGCAAGTCAATCTAGTTGTCCTAAAATGGATCATGAGGACTTAGACAGGTTGATGAATATGATCTAGAAGGAAATGGATTGAAAGGCAAGTGCAATGATTCTCCATGGAATAAACAGTTCCAAAAGAAGATCTGGTAGAAAACTACATTTTGATGCAAAAGAAACCTGTTGGTTTTGTTAAAAACAAAAGTGGAATGGCTTCAATGCCACAAAACAGGGCACATTTTGCAAGAGAGTGTAGAACTAAGGAAGAGAATTAGAAGGAGAGATGGATGAATACTGGGATAGAGGAAGGGAGTATGAAACTTAGCAAATAGAGATGAAAGTTATCTGGAAAGAAAGAGAAATCGAGAGATTAGTGGACATGTTGATGGAGAATGTGTTGACTGCGATAACTCATTCAGAAGATTAATGTAACTATGCATTCATGGTAACAACAGCACAGGATAGACACTCATGGTACTTTTTGTTCTTATGAGTGCAAAGAATCTTTAGTGCTATACCTTAAAAAGACTGTATGTATTTTCAAAAAAGAGCAACCTTAGTAACTGCTAGAGTTGAAATAAAAGCTTATAACTAATGGTCTTAAGAAAGTTGAAGCACAGCTAGTTGTCCATCAACAAAATCAACTTTTGGTCATGAACAAAAGATCAAATTTATGGGAAAATGTTTTAGATTGATTAAAACAGATGTTCTACTACCATAAGACATGATTGGCTATAAGCTCAAAAAGAAAAGATGATTTAGATGTAATAGTACACAAAATGGAATCATCTTCAAAAAATCTTGGTTAAAATGGCAATTATTTATGAGTGCCAGACGATAAGTTTTGGGCTTGGGTTTGGTGATTATAAGTTTATAGTGGGAATTTGAGCTTTGAAATGAAGTTTTTCAAAGTATCTCTTTGGTGCAATGCAAGTGATTATGAAAAATCCAACTTTGCATAAAAGTTTCTTTAAAACTTTGTGAAATGCATGCAGTTACCTCCACCCATGACAGGGAAATTATTGCTCTGGACCTGATATTGAGATAGAGACTACAAAATATACACCCAAATATGGTCTCAGAAAGACTCAACCAACATGAACTGACTCCCAAAACTAATGAAGTTTGATACCTGTTACTCTAACATTAGTACAGAAACATCTGAATTAGTGTTTGAACCAGTTGTCAATGAATCCACTTGTAGAAGTTCAAACTAAGGTTTGGTTCTGATGCTCTATCATTTGAAGGAGTATGAATCAGATAGTGATAATCCATGATTGAGAATGTGTATGTAAAAATAGCAAGATATTGGACCACACCTAGTTTTGCTACCAAGCATGTACAAACACTCCTAGTGAAAATGTTAAGCATAGTTCAACACATAGTCAAAAACCTAAGGTTAACAACAAACAAATGGAGAAAGGGATTACTGAAAGAGCATGTTTTGTCTGTGGGAGTTTTAGTCATTTAATAAGAGATTGTGATTATCATGTAAAATTGGCTAAACAAGTTGAGCTACATAAACAAAATATGTCTAAGGGAAATGGTTCAAGGGAAAAGACCAATAAGAATTTGAGGAAACCCATATGGGACAATCTCAAAGGAGTAAATAAACGGACAATCAGATTGTCACTTTGGCATTCAAACAAGGAACTGGAAATAAATCCAGTTAATACTGTTAAAGGCTAGCGGTTTACTAACTTTGTTAGTTTGCTAGCAAAAT
This sequence comes from Tanacetum coccineum, assembly GCA_026074375.1. Taxonomy (NCBI): domain Eukaryota; kingdom Viridiplantae; phylum Streptophyta; class Magnoliopsida; order Asterales; family Asteraceae; genus Tanacetum; species Tanacetum coccineum. The sequence goes on along the minus strand of BQNB010009515.1, from coordinate 7,975 downwards.
ATTTAACAAACAGACAGGTACTAACAAAGGCACTGCTCTGAAAGTTAATACTGTTTTAAGCCCTTGTGATTGATGTAAAACCACAAAGATGCTTTAATAAAACCTCGTTTCACTACCCTCAAGGCCTTTAAAAGGAACAACAGTACTATGAAACAAATTGACAAACCAAAAGATTTTATATGTGCCTATGGTAAAAGCAGTTAGTACTGTTGGGGAAAATGTGTCATTGCTGTTAAGTCCTCAGCAAGTTGTAAATGGAGGCGTATTTCTTGTTGTTGGAAAGATGGAGAGTGGGCGGACCTGGGGAAAGGTGTGGATGTGGGTATAGCCGCGGTCTCAATTTGTAGCAAATCCTAGGATACAACATAAAAGTTTCCTCTCCAATACAATGGTGGATTAGTCCTTAGAATTCATTCATCTTTAAAAGATCCATAGGCAGACTGAAGCCCAAACGGCTTGGGTACCTAAGATGAGGACTAACTCTGTCTTTTGATATTGTGCAGGAAATTCCACACAGAACTTTTAAAGAAAAAGGAATAATTGATAGTGGATGTTTCCAGGCACATGACACGGAAACTCGACTTACCTTGCGGGACTATTCAAGACATTATTGGTGGCCCGGTTTCATCCTTGTTGCAATTTCGGGAGGGAGTAGAGGATATATTATGGGAAAGGTAAAATACAAACCGGTAAGTTAGATTTTGAGGATGTAAGCTTTGTGAAAGAACTTCAGCATTTCAATCTCTTTTCTGTGTCACAAATGTGTGACAAAATGAACAAGGTTCTGTTTACTGACACTGAATGTCTTATTTTGTCTCCAGACTTTAAGTTGCCTGATGAAAATCAAATATTACTTAAAGTTCCCAGACAAAACAATATGTACAGTTTCAATTTAGAGAACATTGTTCCTTTAGGAGGATTGGCTTGTTTGATTGCAAAGGCTACTTTTGATGAATCTAACTTATGGCATAGGAGGTTGGGTCATGTAAATTTCAAAATTTAATTAATTTCAAAAACTTAAACAAACTTGTAAAGGGAAACCTTGTAAGAGGTTTACCTTCAAAGATTTTTCAAAATGACCACACTTGTGTTGCTTGTCAGAAAGGAAAGCAACACAAGGCCTCCTGTAAGGCCAAAACAGTAAGCTCTATTAGCCACTCTTTACAACTTCTTCATATGGATTTGTTTGGACCTACATCTGTAAGGAGCTTAAACCATAAGACCTATTGCCTAGTTATCACTGATGATTTTAGCAGGTTTAGTTGGGTATTTTTCTTAAGAACTAAGGATGAAACTAGTGGAATCCTTAAGGACTTTATAAGACAAATTGAGAACCAATTGAATCAAAAAGTTAAAACTATTAGATGTGATAATGGTACAGAATTTAAGAACAAGGATGTTATTGAATTCTGTGGGTCAAAAGGGATCAAGAGGGAATACAGTAATGCCAGAACTCCACAACAAAATGGAGTTGCTGAGAGAAAGAACAGGACCCTTATTGAGGCTGCTAGGACCATGCTTGCAGATTCATTTTTACCTAACACTTTTTGGGCTGAAGCAGTTAGTACTGCTTGTTATGTTCTAAATAGGGTATTAGTGACCAAGCCTCATAATAAGACACCTTATGAACTTTTAACTGGTAAGATACCAATTATAAGTTATATAAGACCTTTTGGGTGCCATGTGACCATCTTGAATACCATTGACCACCTGGGCAAGTTTGCTGGAAAATCAGATGAGGGATTTTTAGTTGGGTATTCTCTACAAAGCAAGGCTTTTAGAGTATACAATTTAGAAACCAAAAGAGTTGAAGAAAACCTGCACATCACCTTCTTAGAGAACAAACCAAATGTTGCAGGGAAAGGTCCAACTTGGCTGTTTGATCTTGATTATTTAACTGATTCTATGAATTATCATCCTGTTAGATCAGAGAATCAAGCTAACCTTCATGCAGGTCAACAAGAAGCTAACCAAAATGCAGGTACAAAAGCCATTATTGATGTAAGGGATTCTGACATAGAGGATGAATCTGCTCAAGACTGCTTTGTACTGCCACTATGGCCTTCTTATTCTTCAAAAATCACTCCTGTAGTACAAACAGATGATAAGAGAGAAGGTCCAAGAGAGGAAGAACAAGTCTTTATGGATGAACTTGAAAGACTTAAGAGGCAAGAAAAGGAAGCTGAAGCTCTCAGGAAAAAGTTTGAACAAGAAACTTAGAACTTAGTTATTCAAGCAGGAGCTACTAAGACTAGCAGTACTAACATTTTTAGTACTGTTAGCCCACCAGCTAAAGCTAGCAGTACTAACCTAGTTAATACTGTTAGCATACCAGTTAGTACTGCCAGTTTGTTACTGCCAATCCTCATGAGGGACTATCTCTTTCTGATACAACAAATCCTGAAGAAAATGATTAGAAACTACTCCATTGAAGATATTATCAAAATTCTAATGATGGTATTTTTACTACTTCATCTTATGATGATGAGGGTGCAGTGGCTGACTTCACAAACTTAAAAACTGTTGTGAATCTTAGTCCTATTCCCACATCAAGGATTCACTCCTCTTATCCTACAACACTTATTCTAGGAGATCAACCTTAGAGTTTTAAAACAAGAAGCAAATTGCATCACAGTTCTGGAGCCCATGCTTTTGTTAGCTATGTTCAAAAGCAAAGAAGAAATAATCATAAGGACTTCTAGCATTGTTTATTTGCTTGTTTCCTGTCTCAGAATGAACCCAAGAAGATTTCAGAAGCTCTTGAAGATGAAAGTTGGGTTGATGCTCATTTGCAAGAGGAAATTGCTGGCAGTTAAGAACAGAAGGGTTGGTTTTTTAGTAGATTGCCTAATGTGAAGATGGCTCTCCCGTACAAGGTGGGTTTATCAAAATAAGAAGGATGAAAGGAGGAGTTGTTGTCCAGAAAATAAAGCAGGTTAGTTGCTCAGGGAATAGGCTAGAGGAAGGATGGTACGCTATGGATTGGGTTTTTGTCCTGTGGGGCCAGGATTGAAGCCATACGGAATCTTTTTTGGCCTTTGCCTCATACATGGGTTTTATAGTCTATCAAATGGATGTGAAAAGTGCCTTCCTTTATGGGAAAATTGATGAAGAGGTATATGTGTCTCAACCACCAGGTTTTCTAGATCCTAAATATCCTCAGAAAGTATACAAAGTTGTAAAAGCTCTCTATGGGCTACATCAAGCTCCTAGAGCTTGGTATGCTACTTTATTCTTTCTTGTTGAAGAATGGCTACAGAAGAGGTACTATTGACAAAACTCTCTTCATAAAGAAGGACAAACATGATATCATACTAGTTCAAGTCTATGTGGATGATATCATCTTTGGGTCTACAAAGAAATCTTGGTGTGATGAGTTTGAAGCATTAATGAAGAGTAAATTTCAGATGAGTTCAATGGGAGAGCTCACTTTCTTTCTTGGATTACAAGTCAAACAGAAGGAAGATGGTATCTTTATTAGTCAGGATAAGTATGTTGCAGAAATCCTAAAGAAGTTTGACTTTGCAAATGTTAAGACTGCTAGTACACCAATTGAGACTCAGAAGCCTTTAGTCAAGGATGAGGAAGCCAGTGATGTGGATGTCCATCTCTATAGGTCCATGATTGGCTCTTTAATGTACTTGACTGCTTCTAGGCCTGATATTATGTTTGCAGTCTGTGCTTGTTCTAGGTTTCAGGTCACTCCAAAGTCTTCCCATCTAAGTGCTGTCAAGAGAATTTTTAGGTACCTAAAGGGCAAACCCAAACTGGGTCTTTGGTATCCTAGAGTGTCTTCATTTGACCTGGAATCCTACTCAGATAGTGACTATGCTGGAGCAAATCTTGACAGGAAATCCACAACAGGAGGTTGTCAATTTCTTGGCAGGAGACTCATTTCTTGGCAATGCAAAAAGCAGACCATTGTGGCTACTTCTACTACAGAAGCAGAATATGTTGCTGCTGCAAGCTGTTGTGGGCAGGTTTTGTGGATTCAAAATCAAATGTTAGGGACTATGGTTCACTTCATGAACACAAAGTTTACATGATAATGAAACGCACCATTTGCTTGTAAAGGAATCAGTATATCATTCCAAACAAAGCTATTGATATTAGGCACCTCTTCATAAGAGATGCTTATGAAAAGAAACTAATTCAGGTGCTTAAAATCCACACTGATGACAATGTAGCTGATCTACTAACCAAGGCATTTGATGTTAGCAGATTTCAGTTCTTGGTTGTTAATATTGGGATGATCAATCCATAAGATGCATTGGTTAAAGGGAGGCAATATGCTGTGTTGTATAGTTTGTATGAAGAAACATGTTAACCATAGGTGATGCATTTCCAGACCGTTTGATACGTATTTAGAGGTCATTGAGAAGAGTTACTATGGTACTGCAATGCATCCTGATACCTACATTGTCCTTCTTTGATTGGAATAGGTAGTACCGATGTGCAAGTTAGTAACTATCTAAATATATATAGATATTTTTCTTATTTAGAAAATATCTTTTTCATAATATCTAAATTTCTTTTTCCATCTCATTTTTCTCTCTCAACTCTCTTTCATCTCTCTCTCTCAATTTCGAGTTTCTCTCTCTCTCTAGTTTCTTGATTCGTGTTGTGTGTTATGAAGTGAAGTATTAATCGGGTTCCTACGCTTTATGTCTTTACAGTTATCATTTTATGTGTTTATATGTTCTATTTAGCAATATCACCATTTAGGATACTTTTAAACATGTAAAACATATTTCTACTTGTGATCATGGTTTTGAACATTTTTACATATGTTATGATGTTGATAATATCATGAAATAATGGATATATAAGTATTGTAACATGTTGGTTAAGTGTAAACATGTATATGTATAAACTTGTAATTTAAAGTTACTTAAGAAAGTTTAAGGTTTTTAAGCCTTGTTAAGGACTTGATACTTTGGAACTCATGGACACAATATGGATCTTGGACTCTATTATATGTAAGACAAGTATATAATAAGTCTTGAAAAACTTGTGGTAAATTATTAAGTTAAAACGAATAAGTTACGACATTTACGAGATTTACGATAACTAAATCTATAAAAATAAATATATAACTGTTATGAACAGTAAAAATCACTATTCATCAGAAAACTCAGATTTTGAAAATGTTATATTTTGATAACTCGTCTTAATACGAAGGCGTGGACGTAAGAAACGAAAGAAACGGACTTAAAACGAGAAAGTTACGCCAGTTTTACTAAAGTATACTTATAAACGTTTTTACTTTATAAATATGATTTCACTAAAACGATTAGATGGTGATGTAGCTATATAGAATTATATGTGGTATTAGTTAATCAAAGTACTATATTACTAGGGAGTTTCATAATGAGGCCTCTTCGGGGTGGTGTATCGACGAGTTGTTGGATTTACGATTTAAAGTGTCCTAGCTCCTCATACGTCACTACATGACCTCTTAATTATGATAGCCCGAACGATAGTATGATGAGCTATACGACCTATAAATAATCAAAGTGTTTAGTACTTATACGACCTATATTGGATTAGGTTGCCTTCGGATTCCTTCGTGACGCATTTTTCTATTATGAATACTTGTTGATTACCATTCACTCGAGGTGAGTTCATAGCCCCCTTTTTACTACTTGATTGTTTTACAAACTTTACGGGGTGAATTACATTGCTTGTTTTACTATTGGACACAAGTGTTTTTTAAAGTGTATGCTATCCAGATTACTGCCTGATTATTAATGCCTAAGTTACCTTATTGCCGTGAAGTCCCTATTTATCATGAACCGTTAATTGCTATTGTAGTAAGCGCGAGTGTTATGGATAGATCTATCGGGACTGACAATCCCCACCTTTCTTTGGGTCACTAGTTTGATCAAGGTGCATTTAACATTGAGAGGTGTTAGGTTGTTGGCAAGCATCCTATATTCTGATTGGGGCACAAATCTAGTTAAGGCTTCGGGGTCATGAGCTTAGTGCAATAATAAACGTTTTGGACTACTGAATGTGTTTCAGAGTCTACTATTACTTCGATCTTCCTTTTTACCGATAAACCTATGATTTCACTCAACCTTTGTGTTGACTTTTAGCATGTAATTTCAGGTCCTAGGGCATGAAGATTGTAGGGGAGTCGTGGCGGATATCAATGAAGACGGATTATGTGTTTTATCTAAAGTCTATGTAACTTTTATTGTTAGGATTATGAAAAAGACTCGGTCACCCCCGTGTATCATTAGTATAGCATAGCTCGTAGTTAGAAAGAATCACTTGTATATATACCCCTTCCCACACATGGGAAGGGGTTGGTTGTTTCATTTCATGATTATAATTTTACTTGCACTTTCTCTCTCTAGAAAGACACTTTCTCTCTCTAAGACTAATTAGCCAACCCATCATCCATTACTTGTGTTATGATCTCTTGTATACTACAATTGGTATCAGAGCACATGGGATGATTAGCTAGATTGTGTGTGCGTTTTCTTGGTTAGTTTAGATCAAAAGTGTGGTTTTAGAAAGTTTATGGTTTTATTCTTGACACTCTTTGATTCTCATGTTTGTGATGTTAAAGTTAGTGTTTTTATAGTTGTTATAACTTTCTAGGACCAAGTTGTGCAAAAGAAACCAAGTGAAAACGTTCAAAAGGGTGATTTTTAAGGGTTTTTAGGTGAAAAAGTTCGTATCTTCGTCGTTGCGTTTTGACCTTCTGTGACATTCTTGGTTGCGTTTTGGGTGAAGGAAGCATATTGCGTTTTGATCACTGCGTTTTGACCTAGACGCTGCGTTTTGGTCGTTGCGTTTTGGTCGTTGCGTTTTGACTACAGGTTGCGTTTTGAAGACTTTTGTTGCGTTTTGACTAGGGGATACTCTGCCCAATTTTTTAATTGGTTGCGTTTTGATCAAATCGCAACATTGCGTTTTGATAGAACCGTAGGAGTCTCCATTGCGTTTTGACTAGAGACTCTTCATTGCGTTTTGAGAAGTTTCATTGCGTTTTGATAACTCCTCATTGCGTTTTGATAATTCTTCATTGCGTTTTGACCCAAAACTTCACTGTTTTTGACAAAACCTCAATCAACATTAAGTTAACGTTAACTCAACCAAACCAAACCTCAATCAAACAACATATCACCTAATCCATCAAACAATCATCACTTTTAACATACAATCACTAATCATTGATCGATCAACATAATCATATCACAAGTAATCATTATGGCTAATCTTTCAGAGGACATCCAATGTGCCGGTTCCGATACCCGACCACCGATGCTTGATAAAGCTGACTTTGTTTCATGGCAACAACGTATTAGATTATACTGTCGGGGTAAGGATAATGGGATAAACATCTTAAAGTCAATTGATGAAGGACCATTTCAGATGGGGACCACGCGAGGAATCATTGATGAAGGAACAGAAGGTCCAATCAATCTAGGTCCTGAACGACCTCGTGTTTATTCGGAACTGTCACAAGAGGAGAAGGACAGGTATAATGCAGACATCCGGGCAACAAACATCATACTTCAAGGTCTACCAAAAGATATCAATTCACTCAATCCATCCACACCTTCACAGAAGACAAAAAGAAATTGGCACAACATACTCTGGGGAAGAAGAAAGCAACTATACGGGGTTCAGATGATCATGAGGTTCAATGAAATACACAAGTTCAGTGATGGCACTCTGCAACAGATAGATGAAGCATTGGACTATCGAGTCAAGGAATTACAGATCAACAGGACTAATCCAGGGATGAACACCAGATTTTGGACAAAGAAAGATGTTGACAGGAGCAAAGACTTCATGTTCGCCATCCAGAAACGACTAAAGACACGACGTATCTTTCGGAATCTGGAGAGCTTTGTGGGTGGACGAATCCGAGAAGGCGACTGACTACGCGCGAACCAACCCTTCTTTTTATGTGTCAATAAGTAAGTATAAATATAAATACACAAAAAGGATCAGAATC